>JARJEB010026912.1:0-11953 GCA_030264535.1 Liometoxenus newtonarum
TTGTTCATTTCTATTCTTATGCTGGTGATTGTTATGGGATTGTTGAAATGGTAGCACATATCTTCCAAACCATTAGCTCTAGAAGAATTGTTAATGGCAAATCTTGAAAGGAATTGAAAACTAATTAGGAGATTATATAGATACTTTTAGGCTAGAATCAATATTTAGCGAGTTAGACATTTTGGCATACAAGTAAATGTGTCTTTTTTACCAGCCGATTTTGTTTCTTTTACTCCAGGTTCAATCGGGAGGGACAGCTGCCCAGATACCAAATTTCAGTCCGATACAATACTTGGTTTGCCCGCACTTTTGTACGCACACACACACAAACACACACACACATACACACACACACACACCAGACGAAAAAGCCGATTTTTGACCTGGGGTCAACGGATCTCAACGAATCAGGGAAAAATAAGACTTTCATTTTTTTTCATGATCACCTTACTTTCCTATTCCTACATGCCTTCGGTATGTGGCCGGAAAGTAAAAATCGCTGTCCATACAAAATCAACACTACTGCCAATAGTCTATTTTTTCGGAATATTGGCACATGAGAATAAGGCTTAAGTCATCACTCGGTGATCTGGGCTTTTTGGTAGATGTAATTACTGTCACCAAAGATTAAACCTACTTACAGTTTATGCTCTGCTGGTGCACAAACTGAACTTATTATGTAATATGTATATGTACCGTTCGCATTACACAACGTTAATACATTAACGATGTTGCTATTGAAGACTGCTTTCTTTGGTATGAAACTCTCATATACTCCTAAAAGATAGTCCCTATGCGTGTAAACATAAATCACTTATGCATATCTGAACACAATACACTATCTAGAACACTATAAAATTAAATAATAAACATTATTCAATAAGTTTACTCTTGCAATGATTTACTAAATTAAAGAGTACACCGGTAAAAGAAAGAAATGAAAAGAAAATTATCATTTAACATAACTTGAATTCTAAATTCTTGCGCTGTAGGTGATGCACCTAATTGCCCATAACAAGTTTTCGAAGTTCTCTTTACATTTTGAATTTGCTTGCATTGGTTATACTGCGGAATTCGCTAGGAACTTTCAACTTTGTTATTTTAAATGGAAAACCCTTTGCATCACTGCCATAGCCGTACAGTCGTCCTGTTGTTTTGTTTATTATTTAAGAAATCGGTACACACCAACCTTCCGACCACGACCAAGACTTTATCTGTAGAACTAATTTTCGTCGGAATGTAGATAAATGACATTGATTTAGGAAGTCATTTTTGTCTTATTCGATACGCCAAGTAGAAGCATCGCAGAGATAGCTACAAGAATATATTTCCTTAGACGAAATATTTTACCAGTTATATATGCAATTAATATCCTGATAGCCAATGTAATTACTTTTTTACGGATCGCCAGGCAGACAGACAGAAAGATTCGTTGATGTCCGTCGAAAATTGACTCCGATACGTTAACAAATTGATCCAATTATAGAAGGAGTATGCAGTTCACTCAATCTGCGGGTACAAAACCATCAGCTGTTTTGCAGAATGCGCTTACTTGCATGCACTATCCCTATCAATTTAAAAATAGAAGAGCAAATCATCATCTTTAATAATCGAAACAATGGCATGGGGAAAGCTTTCTTCAAAAAATTATCTAGAAAAATTTCATTGCGTAAGCTTCAACTAATTTGGGATAATTAAAAATTCGCAAATTGAACTAGGAAATTTAATTAGAAATTGCAAATTGTAGAGAAATTTGGTACTATCAAAATGTAATCAATTTTGCTTACAGCACGCGCGCACACAAACACACACCACACACACACACACACACACACACACACACACACACACACACACACATACACACACACACACACACACATACACACACACACACACACAAACACACACACACGAACGCGCGCGCGCGCACACACAAAAGCAAGCACAACACACACGTCACACCAAAAACCACTTTTTCGGACAGAGATTCGTGGAGATGCGTCGAAAACCCGACTTCGATATTTTTTCTGAAAACCTATCTGTCCTTACTATACCTTCGGTATGACGGAAAGTAAAAATGTGAAATAAGAAATAAATTAATATTTATTTAAAACACATTCTATTAAATTAAACAAAATATATCTTGAAGGTGCTTACCTTTAGAAAGTAACAACTGACGCCATCTTATCGAAAAACACGTAAATGTTTACATGAAACTTTTTCTTTTTTAATTCATTTGCACGTTATTCTCTGGCTAGTTATTGCTAAGCACCCTGTAAATTTATTATTACTTTAATTATTCACAACATTTTGTTAATTAATTTGTTTGTTATTCCTTCTTTTCAGAAATGTCACGATCAGGAATAAAATGGGTAACTGAGTCAGATAATTACGTTTGCACACTATCTGCAGAAACGCAAGAGATTGCTAAGTTGGAATTGTTCGAGGACAACAGTTCACGTGAACAAGCATTAGCATCTGTGCGTGAATGGATAATGCAAAATCCAAAGATATTAAACTGTCGCCTCGACGCAAAATTCCTACTCAGGTTTCTGCGTTTCAAGAAGTACAGCGTTTTACAAGCACAAGAAGCATTGCAGCGCTTTCTTCTGCTGAGGCTAACGTTTGCCACTCCTTTCAATCATTTGGATATTCGTATACCCATGATGGTAGATTTAACACATTTGGGGTATTTGTTCGCTGTACCAAAGCGAGATAAATTGGGAAGACGCATTATAATTGCACGACCAGGCGAGTTTAAATTAAATTAGTTAATGTGTGCGACAATATTATAATGTGTTAAGTAAAATAATTAAAAAATCGGTACGGATTCGTAGCGCAAAAGTTTCCAACCATATACATTATGATTTCGTAGAACTCATCCATCGTAAAAGGAATTTTGATCGGACGATGAAAAATGTGCAGAAATTTAGTGATATCAAAATGTAATTAATAAATTACTCTTACGTTAGATGAGTTCAACGAAATCTGTATATGGTTGCAGCGTTGTGTGGTATGTAAAATAAATTCAAAAAGTTGTGAGGTGCGATCCGGTTCCTATTCACTATATTCAATCTTGTAACTTTTAAAAATACAAGACTTCAGAGAAAACACCTGCATAAATCCTAGTTGAAACATTGTTTTCAGCTTAATTGCATTTCTCGTGAATTTGGTGTCGAGGACCATGCATCAATCATATTACAAAAAAGCGTATATTAAATATATTTGAAACGCCCTCTATATTGAAAATTAAATTACCCAGTATATTATATATTTCGTTTATAACAAAGCTTCATATAACCACTTCACATAACCACTACGATTTCGTAGAAGTCGTCAAT
The DNA here is from genome assembly GCA_030264535.1 of Liometoxenus newtonarum. NCBI lineage: Eukaryota > Metazoa > Arthropoda > Insecta > Coleoptera > Staphylinidae > Liometoxenus > Liometoxenus newtonarum. The sequence continues at coordinate 3,345 of JARJEB010026912.1, forward strand.
GGTATAAGCAATTTTGATCGGAAAGTTGACATGACATTGATTACATTGTGACTTCACTCCACTCCTATACAATTTCACTTTCCAATCAAAATTACTTTTATTCACAATCAGTTATTAATGTTTAAATTTTCGAGTTTTAAAAAGTTGGGAAATACGTCTTTTCCAACCGGCTAACTAGCTATTGCATTATGCCGCTTTCAACGAAATTATATGCGTCAACGTTACCACATTCATTTTTTGGGTTTCTATAAGAATGAAATTCTATTTTGTGCAAAATAGTGAATAATTCTGTTTGTAAATACAAAAAGAGTTGCGAATACTATATTCATTCCACACTTGGAAATCACTACTATTGCTTGTGAACAAGCCGAAGGTAGATCAACTCAAACACCATGATGTCACATTTAAATTTATTTTCATGGTTATTATCATAGGTTACCATCATGTTACCATAGCCTATAAGGATCGCATTTTTGACATTTATATAACAACAATAAAATAGTAATTTGTGACCATGTCAACATCATGAATCATTACATTCGTGTTTGCGTTTGTAGAAATGAAATTATATTTTTCTACAAAAAAGTGTAATAATTCTGATTGTGAATAAAATAATATGCATACCTCGGCTATAGCTAAACTTGGCGCTCCGCGCCTCGCTGATCTCCTCTGATATGAAACACTTTCCACCTCGGTATGTAATCTACTATTACTATTACGAGTAATTGAGATCGGAAAGTCAAAATGGCAATGACTGGATTTTGGTCACTAAATTTCTATACAATTTGCACTTTCCGTACAAGCTTAATACACACTCCGGGAATCGTCTGAGGAAAAACCGTTCAGTCCTGGCCTTCGGGATTTCCGGGGCGTGTGTGGTAAAAAACTGAAACAGATTTGTGGACTGTTCAGGCGACCGAATAAGAATTGAAAAACTATTATGAATAACTGAACCGTCCGTCAGCCCTAGACTGAATAGACCGACCGGAGCGTGTGTGGCGTTGCGTTAGGTCAGTTCAGTGCAGCTCGACCGCCACGCATTCCCGAAGGCCAGGACTGAACAGTTTTTCCTCAAAGGATTTACGGAACGTGTATGGCCGAGGGGCTACCGGGCCGAGTCCGAAAATCCAGGCTTGCCGACTGATCAGTTTTTCCTCAGAGTATTTCCGGAGCGTCTTGGGGCCCTTTACTTTTATCATCGACGAGTTTTACGAAATCTTATTGGATATGGTCGGAAAGTTGTGCGGTGCGAATGTACCCTATCGATTTATTTTATATGTTAAAAATAAATTGAGAAAGTTGTGCCGTGCAAACCCATACCGATTTATTTTATTCCGATGACTTTTAACAGTTTTAACGTCACTTTCAATATTTATAACTATAAACTCATATGAAGTCTATATTAACAATTCTGAGTGTCTGTTGAAGAGTCACCCTAGAACAGGGATGGCGAACCTATGGCACGCGTGCCAAACATGGCACGTTCGAAAATTTTTGTGGCACGTTTCGAATCTTATCTTAACGCCATCGCTGCTCTGGAAACATGCGTATATTCATTCCACTTTTAGGCTGCTGATTATTTTGAGATTGTTGAAATGGTATCACATGTCTACCAAAGCATTAGCACAAGAAGAAATGTTTGTTGCCAAGTCTTGCAGGAATTTGAAAACACTTTCTGAAATTATATGGATAAGTTTTAAAAAAAAACAACATTCAGCCAGTAATAAGCAAATTATTATTTTGACATCCAATAACTCCCTTCTTTAGCAGCCCATTTTTACTCAAAGTTCAAGTTAGAGGTTTACCCGCAATTTCGTTCGTATAGGAAAAATAATACTGTTTCTGATAACATTACTTTCCGTATATCATAATTATTTATTTATTTCCTTCCCATTAGGTGCATTTGATTTGGAAAAGTTCACAAACGCAGATATGACTCGTATCCATGGCGTTGTATATGAAACATTAATGGAAGACGAGGACAATCAAGTGCGTGGTTATGTACATTTTGTTGATTGCCAAGGATTTGGTTTAGCACATTTAACATTATTCACCATCAAAGAAGCTGTTCGCATTGTAAAAAACGGAGAGGTTAGTATTAACTTGAATTGGTATTAATCTGTGGCATAAGTAACAGCATTAAAAATTATATTTTCTCACGGTCACTTTGAAATGGCAGACTTTCGCCATAAGTTAGTTAGCCAAAAAGATGACATTTACTCACAGCCGACCCAAATTCTAGCCACTATCAAAAAGTAATGTGGAAAAGTCATAACTATGGTAACAAAACAAGAAACTTTGCGGGAAAGTGACATACTTATCAGTGTCAAGGCAGTTTGTGTCAAAATCGTTTTAGAAACATTTTATTGATGTTCCGATGGAAAAATCTGGCCGAAGGAAAAGCAGTGAACCTAACGTGATTGGAAAACATTCACGTTCACACTCGCGCGATGTTGAAATTGTCGGGCATCATAGAAATTGAACACTTTCCAAACTTGTTAGGTAAACTGCTATTTAACTAATAATAGGAAAAGGAGTCACACTCTAAATTTCGCTACAATAATAAACAATATCATTAGAAATGCAATCTTTCTTTGTAGAAAACATTACCAATGAGACACAAAGAGGTACACGTAATAAACGTCAATCCATCAATGAAATTTGTCGTGGATTTCGGCCTATCCCTAATATCTGAAAAAATACGGAAACGTGTTCATTTCTACACCAACCTGGATGAGTTCCTGAAAGCCAATTTGATCGAACGAGAACTTATGCCTAAAGAATACGGTGGCATAGTCCCAATGAGTGAAATGATAGGTAAATATTTTTATATTGATATTACTTTATATAATCTCATCTTATAACTTGTAGCTTATTTCAAAAAAGAATTATTTGATGCAAATGAAATACTTCTTTCTCATGATCAAATGCGAGTTAATGAGGAAGCGTTTAGCCATCAAGAAAAAATTGGTGCTGTTTCAGCTCTAAAAAGTAATGATGTTAATTGTGGCAGTGATGGAGACTCGATCTACGGTATCACTGGAAATTTTAGGAAATTGGAAGTTGATTGAAAATGCACTAACATTTAATTGTTTGATTTTGGTTTCACTAAATTTCAGTATGTTCCATTGCGAACGGAATTGATTTGTTTTACAATTAAATATCTAGTTTTAGATGATGCACTGAATTTAATAATGCGCGTTTCCTAACTATGTTTTCTTAATGCATTCAAAAGAATGCAATGTAGTAAGTATTATTTGAAATTTGATTGGCTTAATTGAATATAAAGTTCTATATTTTTAAATTGTCTGTGTATAATTTTATACTACTCCTAATATCGGTTCTGCCTCAGTTTCTCATTTCATTCGGATTTCCATTGATAACCTCANCTTATTATTCTTTTTTTTTGGAGTACCTATTCGATTCGGATGTTGGCGATGAACATTGCTATTCTGACTTTGTTAACTGCAGCCCTAAAAAGTACTGTAGATGTAAGGAAAACCATTGTCTCAAGTTCTGAAGCCAGGAGTTTCTTGTCCTCCCACGACCTCTTTTTCCATGTATCTTGCCTTGTAGAATCGTTGCAGTAAACCATATCTTTGTACATTTCTTGAAATTTGGCCAAGTATTCGAACTCAATTTCTGTAGCACTTCCGTATTGGGAACATGATTTGTCCAGAATATTCTCAATATCTGTCTGTAGCTTGTACTACTCCGGTTGACCATCTTGTATTTAACTTTTTACATACATAATTGTCAAACATCACTAGACAAACCGTTGTGCCAATACAATAACTACAAGTGTTACTAACAAAAACGCGGCAAATTCAAATGTTTTTGTCATTTTCAACACTTCCTCTCAAAACTATTTTCGAGTCGTCATTCCCATTAAATTGTGGATCTTAGCAAATCTTGGACGAGATAGGGATTTCGTTAAGATGTCTGCAACTTCATCGGTTCCAGGTACGTGTTCCAATAAGATTGACCCTTCTTGGTACTTTTCACGTACGAAATGATATTTTATATCGATGTGCTTGGACCTTCTGTGAAATTCTGAGTTTTTTGCAAGTTTGATGGCGCTTGCATTTTCGATTTTCAAGAGTGGTGATACTGTAGTTGCTACCTATTGCCATCCCAGTCATATTAGTTTATGATATTTGTTAATTAAGTAAGAGAGGGTAAGAGTAATCGATGGGAATCGATTAACACTGTCAAATGTAGATTATTAATAAAGTAACTATAGTCCGAAACGGTTGTGCACAGATTACTTAACCACCGGACTATACAGGGCGATCCTGCCAGTACAGCAACAAAACATTTTTTTTGCTTAATTGGGAAAATAAAAAGTACTAAGTACTAAGTAAAAGTTAAAAACGTAGAATTCAACATGGGAAGTGATCCATCAAGAGAGGAAAAGGAAATAATTATCGCGCAAGCAGGTAATAGCGGTGGACAATCTACGAACGCGGGTAAATCGTCATCAGAGTTTGGAATCAAATTTATGGTGGAATGTTTGTTCATTATCCTGGTCATCATCTTCATTGTGTTAATATGCATCCAGAGGTGCAAGACAGAAAAATTAGGCGAGAAGTCGCGAAAAGTCAAGATAGAATCATCCTGTAAGTAAACTTCAAACTGGTTCATCAGCAACCTACATTTCCCACAGCAACAACAGCAACGTCAGCATGGTGTTGCCAGCGAAGAAAAGTGATGAGTAGACAATTTAATATTTATTTTAATTGGATTTAACTAAGTAGCATTACATTAGCTAGATAAAATTGGGAAATAATCTCTCAATATTTAAAGAAGTTTCTTTCATTAAGAATGTCTCAATTATTATAGTTATGGAAATAATCGAAAAATTAAATAAAATACAAGCAGGTTTAAAAGAAATAAAAAATTATTTAGTAAAGATTGGAGCAGAAAGACGAAAAGGTAGTACGTTAGAGAAAAAAGTAATAAAAGCGAAAGAAATTTATGCGCAGTTAAACAGTTGTATCGAAACAGTTAATGCTAAGATTAAAAAACTGGAATTGTTGGACCAAGAACGAAAGGTTTTAGAGGAATTAATTAAGGGCATAAAAAAAATTATAACGAAATATTAGACTACGAGCTCAAAGAACGTATAGGACAAAATATGGCGGAAAGGTTTGTTATCAGATTCGCGGTAAGCCTCTTGCTCGACGCGGAAAGCAAAGATAAAATGATTAATTTTGTAATTAAAACGCGTCTATCTCAAAGCGCAAAACTTCGTTTAACAAGTAAATATGAAACAGTTGCCGCATTACTTGATGATATTCGTAAATTATTAATACCTAAAATGTCGGCCTCCGCACTACAAAACCAGCTAATGCGTGCCCGACAAGGCGATAGGACCATCGAAAGTTATGGAAAAGAATTGGAGGAACTCTTCATTAACTTAACAATAACTCAAGCTAACGATGACGAAGTGATAAAGACATTCGCAGAGAGGCTGAGGGATGCTAGCCAAAGCACAATCGTCACGGCACGTCAACACGTTTCGTTAGGCGAGGCTGTCAGAACCGCTCAAGTCGAGGATATTCCCATTACACGGGAGAGCTCGCAAATAATGTCAGTTCGGCAACAATTCCCTAGAAAAAGAGGTCAACGTCATCATCATTTAGTAATTTCGCGAACTATGATAAACAAAACAAAAATTATAATAATAGGCCAAATCGCGGTTACGTGAACAGACGGGAATTCATACCGTCACGTCGCGGAGGTAACCGGACACCTCATAACACAAGGCACAGAGGTAACATTAATTTTGCTGAGGTAATAGATGGTAATAGTGACCCAGGTCAGGCATCTAACAGTTCAAAAATACGTGGTAACGAAGCCAACTCATTTTTTCGAGACTCATAATGAGAATATTGCGAAAATAAGTATTTTGAATGAGAGCATGAGTTTTATAAATTATGGTGTAAATGAGAACAGTACGAATCTATTAATTGATACGGGTGCAACGATATGTGCAATTAAACTGGAATGCCTCCAGGTAGATGCAGAGTTGAAGAGTAAGAGAATAAATGAAAAAGGTATGAGGTATAATTACTTCATTGGGATATGTATATTTAAAATTAACAATAGGGGAGAATGTGTTTTCACAAAAATTTTAAGTGTTTAAAGAGTTACCCTGTCGGTACGAGGGCATATTAGGACAGAACTTTATTGAAACTCATAAAGGTATAATTGATTATGAAGAGTACTGGATATCTTTCAGGAGCAGCAACGTCCGCAGTAAGATACGGCTTAATTCCAAAGCTAGACAGTTTATGACGTTAGCACCCAGGTGTGAATCTATACATTATTTGTCGGTATGTATGAAGAGTGATTGTGTAATCGAGTCAGGGCAGTTGTGCGAAGGAGTATTCCTAACGGGGGCAATTGTAACGCCACATGAGGGTTTTATTCCTGCAAAAATTATGAATACACGCGAGAGTGAAGTGGTGCTACAAAATTGCATACCACGAGTGGAGGAACTTGAGACTTACTGTATGTGCAAATTTGATAAATTACACGTAACAGTGGAAAGAGTGATGCAGTTGTTTGAACTATTGAACTTAAACTATTTAAATAAAGAAGAACGTCTTGAAATTGAGCAAATTTGTGCCAAATTTCCAGATATTTTTCATATGCAGGGCGATAAGTTAACAATATCAAATTTGTATAAACAGAAAATCAAATTAAAACCGAAAACAGAGCCAGTTTATGTTAGGCCCTATAGGATAACTCAAGCGCAAAACGAAGAATTTGAAAGACAAATTAAGCAAATGATTGAGACTGATGTGATAGAAGAAACAAGTAGCGAATGGTCATCACCAATCTTATTGGACCCGAAAAAAGCGGATAAAAATAGTGAAAAGAAATGGCGTAAAGTAGTCGATTAAGAATTTTGATTCGCAAGGAGGCTCTATGTATTTTTCTCACCTCGATTTGAGTCAAGGCTACTACCAATTAGAATTGGAGCCGAGCAGTAGAACGGTAACGGCGTTCACGAAAAATAGGGGGCAATATCAGAAGAAACGATTGCCGATGGGGTTGAAGAAAAGTCCCAGCGCTTTTTCACGACTAATGACAGTGGCAATGTCAGGTCTTAATTATGAAAAGTGTTTCGTATATTTAGATGATTTGATTGTGTTCGAAAGAAATTTGAAAGACCATAATAAAAACCTAGTGGACGTATTCAGTAGATTAAGGGGAGTTAACTTGAAACTTAATCCGTTGAAATGCGAGTTTTTGAAAAAAGAGATACTTTACCTGGGACATACGATCAGACGGGACGGAATATTACCGGATCCGGGAAAAATTAAAGTATTAGAGCAATATCCTAAGCCTAAAACAGCGGATGAGGTAAAACGATTTGTTGCGTTCTCCAATTATTATAGGAAGTACATACAAAACTTTGCTAGCATCGCTGTGCCATTAAATAATTTGAGTAAAAAATATGTCGAATTCAATTGGACACCGGAATGTGACAGAGCTTTTGAAATTTTGAAGTCGGCTCTGGCATCACCACCAGTGTTCCAATATCCAGACTTCTCGGAGGAGAACGAGTTTCGATTACAAACTGATGCATCGGGAAAGGCGGTAGGCGCGATACTGTCGAAGGGAAACAACCAGCCAGTAGCGTATGCTAGTCGAGGTTTGAATAAAGCCGAAATAAATTACCCTACGGTCGAGAAGGAATTGTTAGCTATAGTTTTGGCAGTTAAATATTTTCGCCCGTACTTATATGGTAGAAAGTTTAAACTTTTGACCGACCACCGACCATTGGTTTATCTTTTTAATATGACCGACCCTACAAGCCGGTTAACAAAATTTAGGTTAGTACTAGAGGAATACGATTTTATTATCGAATATGTGAAAGGTTCGGATAATAGTGGCGCTGATGCGTTGTCTAGGATATCAATAGGGGAATTAAAGGACCTGAATGAAAACGTTAAGAGAACAATAAGCGTAATGACTCGAGCTCAATCGAAACAACTAAGAAAAAACAACACCTCGTTATCGGAAGAGATTGGAGAGAGCTCTGCAAACGTTCGGCCTCATCAACCTAATGTTTTAGAAATTCTTAAAAAACCCAACGATAGCGTAGAATTAGTAGTTGTGTAACAGAATGACTTCGAAAAAATCGTAAAATTAGGGCATCGTGTCACTAAAGGCAATACTTTTTTCTACGTGCCGTCTCTGCAAACACTTTTTTACAACTCTCGATCAAGAACCACGCGAGACGTCTTCTTGAAAGATTTGCAGAAAATCTGTTCAGAAGAAAGAGTAACTGAACTTTTCCTACTCAAAAATGAGGCAAGCTCAACATTTGTAACGTCATTAACGAATCTTCTTCTTCTTTGGCCTCGCCTTTTCCCGTTACGCGGGGTCGGCTTTCCCAATCATGCGACGCCATTTATTTCGGTCTTGTGCGTCATCTTCCGTAAGTCCCATCTCTTTCATGTCCTTTTGGACCTTCGCCATCCATGAGGTTTGAGGTCTTCCTCTTCCCCTCTTCTTTGTAGCAATGGACAGGCACTTTTTCACGACATGGTCATCTGTTCGTCGAAGTACATGACCGTACCATCTCAGTCTGG
>JARJEB010026924.1:0-22964 GCA_030264535.1 Liometoxenus newtonarum
CTAAATTCGCAATCTATTCTCAATCTACAAATTCAATATATCAATTAATTTTATACAATCGTGGATAAAGTATAGTATACACTCAGGGGTAATTAGCAGTAATCACTCGAACGACATGCTACGCTCGCCTGCGGCTCGCTTCGCAACACGTCGTTCTTCGTGATTACTGCTAGCCATTACTCCCTCGTTGTATAATATACTATTATTTATAGTGTGCATTATTATTTGGTCTTGTGATAGCTTTACGAAAGTGTGTATAAGTATGAGCAGTGAGTGTGACCGCGTGCGAGGGTGGAATGAAAAAAGCCAGGTGCTGGGCCGCAAAGCTAGCAGCACGCGCTGTATACTGTTTATTGACAGATGTCACAATATCAAATTCAGACTTGAACAGTATACAACAAAACAGAGACGACAGCACGAGACAACAGCAACAGATGTAGAAGAAGTTTAGCAGGCGTCGATATAACATTGATAGTAATTTGCTCTCAATTCAAATATCGATTTTAATTCGTCCTTTTAGACTCGTTTAACAAAACTTGCGTCCGCCACAAAAAGCTTACTTACCTATTACTTATTTTCACTTTCGTTGCAAAATTAATTAGCAATCAAATAATTATACTTACAATATATTCAATAATTATGTAAATCACAAATAAGCTGATTTATTTTCTAACACAAAAACTAATTGAACTCGAATGTTGCATAATTTATATTAGCATTTGTTAAACAACGTATATGTTAAGAACAGTAACAATAATAACGAATGAATGAAGGGGGGCATTCTACTTATGCATTCGTTTTGTTCGTTTTGCATTCTCCATTTCTAGCAGCGAAAGCTCTTCGCAGCGAAATTCCGTTAGAGAAAGATGGAATCCCGGCAATTTGAATAAGATTGTTTACAGACCTCTGCCTGTTCTTGCAGGAATAGCAGGAATAGCACTTGTAACTTGCATTCGTACTTATTTTTCCTCTCCGAGAACATTGAACATTGAAGTGAACATGAGAACCGTGTATTGTACATTTCTCTTCTCGCTTTCCTTTTATCATTTCATTTACACAAAATGGTTGGATGTATTAGAGTAGAGCAGTGGTTCCCAAACCGTGCTCCGCGGATCCTTTGGGGCTCCGCTAGCGCCTCTGTAGGGCTCCGCGGACGATCCAGCAAAAACAAAAAAAAATTGAATAACAAAAGAAATGAATAAAAATGTATCAATACAAAGAGTGAAAAATACCTTCATATTGAAAATTTGACAAGTCCGATAGCCCAAATGACATGCTTGATAATTTTTAATGGGTACTAAACATGTTTTTACCGGACGAATGCAAATTCTTGTCCGAGAAAGCAAAATTAGTGTTGCTTCCTTTCTCAACCACATGTCTCTGCGAACCAGGATTCTCAGCTTACGCAGCTACCAAAACAAAATATAGAGATACGTGTTTGAAAAAGACAGCAACACTAATTTTGATTTCTCGGACAAGAGTTTGGATTCGTCCGATAAATTTAACCAAAACTCCGGAAGACTTTGATTTTGAAACGCAATTTTTAGGTCGGCTTGGGATGTCAAATGTATGAAACTCTCATTTACGTTGGATGGTCTCTTGTTCACTCTAAACACGTTCAGTACCCTTTCAAAATTATCAAGCATGTCTTTTTGGACTATCGGAAAATTACAAATTATTTGTAATTTTAAATATGGCAGGCCCAAAGCCCCCAAAGGGCTCCGCTATAAGAGTTGATTCTAAAAAAGGTTTCGCAAGCCAGAAAGTTTGGGAACCGCTAGAGTCGAGAATTTGTTGATTGTCGGCAAGAAACCATAAAAAACGACACGAAATGAACGTACTCGTTCAGTTCGTACGAAGTTCGGTTCGTTCATGCCGTTTTGCTTCACCTACGCGACATAAAGTGTTTGTGTACACGATATTGTTATTGCTCATTGTTTAGTTGTATTGCTGTAACTACATTTCTACTTTTAAGCCATTTTATTTGCACATGCCCGCTGGATCGAGAATGTGAAACAGAAACGGAGGTAAATTATTGCAAATGAGAAAAATCTTGAATATTTTATTTTAACTATCTACTAAAATTGATTTTCTAATTTTGTGGGAACATAGTCAACTGTAATCTTGTACATGAGTATATGTTAGAACTAAAACTGATTTGAATTTTAAGATTTAAAAATCGGTACGGGTGCACCGTACAAAATTCACATTGAAACTACTTTCGGCCATCATACAGATAGTTTTATGCAAAAATATTTCCTCTTATTATCAAAATTCTAACACAAATTTTAATATCTAATAAATGAAAACCGTGTCGTCAACCTTGAAGGATTACATTGCGTCTTTCTTGGATCTTTCATGGTTGTTGATTAATAAATTTGCTAAAATACACCTGACACGTGTAGTTGAAACAACTTGTAGACAACATTAATTTTTGGCAGCTGCCAAACTACAAATTGACAAATTGTCGTGAACCACGTAAGTCTATACTCACTTTTGCCCCCCCCCAAAAAAAGCTGTCTACGTTTTTCGACCGCAAAAAAGCTGTTTAATCGCCTTGTCGAGCCGAACCAAGTCTGCACGGGTTAGTCATTTAGTTGTTTGGTTTCACTTTTGGCACGAGCAGATGTTATAATGTTGGTGTAATATAATATGATTAATTATTATTCACAGGGGTTTTATATCAGATCACATGACTCAACGAACGCTTTACCTTTACAGTTTACACCGACAAGATGTAGGTGTATTGTGCGGTTGTATTTGGATATTAATTTTTACGAAACCGCAGCGTGGTTAATGGCCTTTTTCTAGTATCTGAAAATATCAGACGCATGAGTCGACGTGAGTCAAATGAACGAGAAACCATTTGTTACCTATTACGATTGGGAATGTGTTAAAGTCATGCCGCACGAACCTTCCTACATGTACAACTCGGAAAAACTGATCATTTACCGCCCTTATATAGTTCTATTTGCAATACCTACAATTAATCAAAATAACAAAAATATATAATTTTCCATTTCTCATTCATAACTACATGTACATTTTAAATTGCTTTGTCATTAGATATTTATGTACCTAAGTTCATTTTGTTGGAAAATGAAATATGTTTATTATAAATGTGAATTCATTGATTGTATAACTCTCATATTAATATACATTTTAATGCATTTATTATAATAACCCGTATTTTCTGTACTGGGTGTTCAGGAAAGCACTTAATTTGATACCTACAAACATATTTCAATGCAAATGCACATAGTTAAAATGGGGAGTAGGGAAGTACAGTACGTTCGGGCTCAAACTCCCATGTAATCCCATGTAATTTTAAAAGGGGGTAAAATCCGGCCGAAAGTGGTGGGGGTAAATGTAGCGATAAAATTGAGCGCTCTGATTGGTTGAAGTGTAGAAGTGGCGGGAAATTCAAATTTTGAAGTTTAACTAAAGAGGATAACTAACGCGCGCGCGAATGCAGTAGAATGACGTAGTTATGTGTCTTTAATGATATCGTAGATAATTACCTACGCATGTGGAAGGAGGCTATGGAATTTTGTAACTAGCCATGAATGGAAAACAAGTTGCTAAAAAGGATGTCACTTTTTGGAAATACAATGGGGAGTTCTACGGAGGCATACATAGAAGAAGGATGTTTATACTCAAATAATAACTCAGATAATTCCTAGATATATTCAGTTCTATTATTGTTAATTAATCCTGCGCGAACTTTTTACAAGTTTTACAAAGTCCTGGATTTATACCAATTCCTGTCTAAAATTTTATTTTAATTTAACTTGCTTTCTATTCACTGAGTACATGATTATTTGTAACAAAAACATGAAAAAACTATTGTTTGAGCACAGCCCATTTATTCAACTTTAATTTATTTTGTTAAATTAATTAAAATTTAATATTTCCATTAATTGCTTTATAAAATAAACAACTGAATATATCATTTTTGTATAGATACCTATATTGTTGCATTTTGTGTTTTCATTATTCTTTTATTCAGACGTCTGTTGTCTAAACCAAGCAATTTCCGCCCTAAATGTCAAACAAAATAAAAAATGTCTCGAATTTTTCCGTGTCTTTCCTTCGGAATAGCTACATCGCTTCATTGTTTTAACTTAGCCCTGCATAGAAACATGGGCATGGGGTTGCCTTTTAATAGTTGCTTTTGATACTTCCCATTGTTTAACACGGCGTGTGACTTTTTAATGCGCCGCGTGCGCCCTTCAGGGCGGTGTCCGCTGTTTGTTATCCAAGTTACCCTTATACACGAAACTGAACAGAGATCTAAGTGTATCCACGAGGCAAACAAAATGCAAAACAAAAAGCAAATTCGGGAAAAAGTACTATTTTTAGTACACTATCCATTGGTATTGTCATACTTGAACAAAGCTTAGTTATTTTCCAAAAACTTGAAAGTCATTCACGAAGCGACAATACTAATGCGATATGGTGCTTAAAAGTGAATGTTTGGTTGGTGCCGGGCGGAAACAGTGCAAGTGGCGGAAAGGCGGGTGCCGAATGAGCAATGCTCGACTTTTTTCATTCTGTTTCGCAAAACATGCGATCTTTTTCGCCTTCCATCCAGTTCCAGTTGTTATTGCACACTACAGGCAATGTTGTTCTGTTGCCCTTTTGCCAAAAGGGGTATGTCAGTGGGTGGTATAAATATAGGACTTATAGGGGAATGAACATTTTGAGGTAGCTTTAACAGATACATTTTGATTCCGTGCAATTGCAATTGTATGAAGCACGTACACATCGTTTTAGGGGTTGAATGCATGCGGTGTGTTTCGAGCGCGCACACACGGTAACATATACAATTATAACTTTTATAACCTTTTGTTGTGCGAGGCTTTATTTAGTTGTATTCTATTGTTGTGAAAGCTTACTGATAACATAACAATTTGCTCATTGTAATTGTAGGGCTTAAGTTATGACTTTTTGCCATTCTGCCTGCTCGTTTACCAACACAATACACGTGGAAACTTGTTAAGCCCTATATTGTTTATATTTATACATTCAAAAGATTAATATACAGGGTGCCCTTGCATACAATTTCAATTATTTATAGTGGTGAAGTAAAAAGTTTCATCATAAACGACTAACCCATTAATTCTCCGTTAAAACGAAAATGGACTATAAAAGAACAATTAAGCTGGCTCATCTTTCATTCTCTATGAGCATTTTGGGAAGAGTGTCCGTATACGTATACCTATGAAGACTCATGTTTTTGTTAATTTTGTTAATGAAGCCAGAAAATAATAATCAAAATCTCGTGGAGTCGCATCGTCAGTGATGACGAAGTTGATTTTAATTTATGTGATGCTTTCTTTAGCTCCTCTTGTTCGCCCCTTTCCAACAAGCAACATTTTGTCAAGTTTTCTCGAGAAATTTTGCCTACTTTTAGACTTAGTCTCTGTATTACGCTTCTAACTAAAATAAAGTATCGAGTTTGCCTAATTTAATGTAGCTTAAGGGCTAGAAATAAATTTGCGGGAAGAGACATTCGGCATTTGGAAACGAACGACGAAAGCTTGCCTTGCCTTGCGTCATTGTCGTATAGTAAGCGAATTCAGTCAATTGTCTGAGGGCAAATTGTCTAATATTACCCTTTGACACGACTCTCCCTCTGACAACTTGAACCTCTTTGATGCTCTCAAACACATACACTGCGAATTCGAAGCCTGACGCGTTTTATGTCGACGCCGCACACACAAAACGCATATCCAGAAAATTCAACTACACCATAAGAGATTCTTGATATATACAGACTGTTTGTTATTCATTTGACAAGTAAAAAAACAAAATAACAATTATAAGCCCGCCCATGCAAATTTAATTATATACTCGTGTATAATCGAGTTGTTGACACATATTAGGTTTCCCTTTGTCTTTGCAGAACATCCTGTGTAAAAATATTTGGCAACCTTTTCGCTTTGGCTTTCACAGCAGAGTCGAAATTTTCGCTGAGAAACGCAAGAAATCTATTTCGGCATTAACTCTTTCAGCGAACAGCTTACACTTTCACAACTCTTTCCTCTCCATCGGGGCACATTTTCCTTGAAGCGATGTGAACGTGTTCTGTACTAATAATAATAATAATAATCGCATTTGTAATAACAATTTGTTTATACATACATAAAAGCGTCTTTTATAATATCGTTTTGCTTTTGCTACTAATTGTTACGTTCTCTGCTTACTTCCTTTCTGCGTTCGGCACAAACTAGATCTGCGTCAGCAGGTTGAGGTTCCTCTCTCTCCTCTCGTTCTTGATGAGCTTTCATTAAACGTACGGATGCCTTTTCTTTAGCATTTTCCTATTTCCACATCCATTTTGCAGAACCATAACGCAACGCATCAGCAACAGCAAACGAGATTCGGTTATAATAAAAATTTCCTTGTTGTTTTAGGTACGTTTATGTTGTTTTTGCTTTATACGTTCCACATTGTCGTGGATGAAGCTCAAGTTGCAATAGAAAGTAACACATTGTTTATGCATAAAGAAGCTTTCCATTCTTTGCATGCAAAAAGAAGAATTCGTTTTTGTTATCATTTCCAACTAATGTGAAGAAGATGTTTTAGAATAATAAATGCAAAATGTAAAAAACTCTCTCTCTCTTCTTTCAACAGATTGATGTGCAAACACGCAAAAAAACACTTGATGGGTTCATTATAACCGCATTTGCTATTAGTTTTTATTATTTTTATTATTGCAATATGCTTGTCTTTTCGCTTGAAACACATGGCAGTTATTATTCGGACGTTTCGAACACTTTTAGTTTCAGATTGCCAGATGTTTATTTTTTCTTTAGTTTCTAATTCACATGCCAATAATTTACATTTATTTTGTGTGTCAAGTATATTTTCATGTTTTTTTTCTGATTTAGTTATGTTTGTTTTAGAAATAGGTTTAATTTATAGCACCCTCAGTGATTACAATATCCTTTTTAATCTTGACAAGCTCCAGACGTAAATGCTTGTCGAATCTTAATCTGTATATTTCTTCTCAAGTGTGGTTCACAGTTATATTTTTAGAATTGTTGTATGTTTCGGAGGGAAATATCGCTGTAGCGGTAGTAACATCGGGGCGTCGTCGTCGTGAGTAAAACGGTTACGAGGAAAAACTCAATGCGATCCTTTTTACATGCATTGCTCCTGCACTTAAGTGCACAATTTGACTAACAGTTTGCATGCGCTCTGCTGTGTGATAACTGCACGCTTTTCCTTAAAAAATAAGTGGAAAACAAATTCGTTCACTTGAATGAGCCAACCAAGGAACAACCAGAACGCAGAAAGTTACTTTGTTGTGTTTTTACGAATTGATGAAATTCCAGTATTGTAAGAAGTTGGCGAATTTCGGGTTTGTAATGAACGCGCCCATATACATTGAGGCTCATTACTGTCGCTCTGTCATCATGAATTCTATATAATTATTATGTCTGCGGTTTCAATTAGTGTATTTACCCCTTTTTCCTTGTGCATTAACAGTGCCCAAATAAACGGCGCAGTTTCACTCGTTTCAGGACATTGCGACAAATGTAGGTATACACTCCCCAGTGTCGCACTGTCTAACGACCGTAATTCATTTTTATGGCAAATTGCTTCTCACTCCAGCATGGACTTGCCATCTTTCTATCGTTTCGTTTTGTTGGCCTTTCCACATTACCCACTTCTAATTCTTTACTCTACGGTTAAGTATCTACTAAATGTCCAATTTAACTAATTTTTTGAATGAAAGGGGAAAACTTTTCCAACAATTGTGCGAATCATCAGCAAACGCATTAATTACCAAAAAAGAACATTAACAATTTGCAATCAGCACGTGAACGTGAATAAACTGAATTTATTTTTTTGTTACTTTACCTACTTTTAAGAACATGCAAAATAATTAATAATTCAGTCTCGCACGTGTCTCTAATTCCTATATTTTCCAGCTGCATCTTTTCTGTTATAATTTATAATAATCTGTAATAAACTGTATGTAGGAAAATCTCGGGAAAAATAACAAAAACCATTTGTTTATCTGCGGAATATTTTGCAATAAAATACGATGGCGCATTATTTATTATTTCCTCGTTTCGGATGGTAGGACCGACGCGTAGATTTTAATTTGATTAAAAAGCGGATTCGGCCTTGCTCTCGTTTCGAAATACATAATTAATCTCGTAGACCGGTCTCTCTAATATACACACACACACACACACAACATGCAGCAAAACATATATAGGTTTCAATTTTAATTAAATTTAAGCCCATCGCGCCTCCACGACGGTTTTACCACGTTGCCACAAAGAAAAACATGACGACAAAAATCTTGTTAGGACTAACCCAAAGAACTATGTGCTCAACTCGAATGCATGACTCCGACTCTTTGCCCATCGTTAACCGTAAAGCGGCTTACTTATCTCGCTCAAAAAAAGCTCTCATTTTCTTTACCCCTTTTGTGCAATGTAAACATTTCTCTGTTGCCTTTCAAAACTTTACTCGACGTGGAAAACCCTTCCACGTCGAATGGAAAATGTTACTAGACATCGGTTTATATTAATAAATCTTTTACGGACGAGTGCATGCGTGCGTTGAGCTAGGTTTGTTGTTCCAAGTTGAAAGTACTTATTTGAAAAACAAACAGAGCAAAGTTGTAGAAACTTTAAAAGTGCATTCTCATATTACTTCTTCGTTGAGCATAATGGAAATTTTTAATTGAAATTCCTAAATTAAATCAATTTATCGAATTTTCAATTAATTTAGTAATGCTAATCGCAATTAACAATTTGTTTTTAATAGCCCATTATAAGGTTTACGATAAAAATCCTAACATTAAATGATCAGTAATTTGTTATAATCAGTTTATGTCTGTTCATTAGCGATTATCCCTCAACATTATTAATAGGATTATATGTAATGGAAGCCTACATCGAGTATCGAACATTTCGATGAATTAATTGTGCGAGCACAAAATCAATAGTTAATTATAATTCGACATGGCGCATCAATGTATAATTATGCACATCCGATCTATTTGTGTCGAGGAATCCCTCTGGCGGCGTCCTACTTACTACTATTCAAACGTCAACATTTTTATGAGCGTTTTACGTTCAACTTGAACTGCTCGAAATGGGCAAGCGAAAACGGAATTGGTTTAATTTCAAATTGTAAATTGTGCCCAGGATTGTATAAGTGAATGCAATGTTTTTTGTGTAATGGTGGTTCGTCGAATTAGGGAGTGGCGGTATTAGATCGTCGAAGGATCAACGCGAAAATGCTACGGAGCACGCCAACGAATGTCACGTAGGGACCGTAGGGTGCATATTGTCATGGACTTTGTCGGAATGGGCTCAATAAGAGTGCGCCAGGATGGAATATTTAATCGAAGTTATAAGATTCGGTGCTCGGAACCTTGCCAACATTACCCAAACTCAACGAAAATCGCATAAGACATTCATGTTATGACATGCAATGATAGCAATCGGCAAAATTTTATTAAATAAATATTCCCATGAATAACTTACTCTTCATTTCTTTTTCATCAAGAAAAAGAATTTGTTTGGAGAAAATTGATACTTTCTATTGCTCGAATCACTTTGCTCTGCTCATAAATTAATTTCGTTTATTGTCGCAACGGGAATCTCGCTCTCTCGATTCAAGTCTGGACGCAAATTAAAAAGAAAAAGAATCTATTGGCAATTACGCTTATTTGCAGGACTATATACCTCGATGGGAAGTTTCGCTCTGGGTGGTTATTAAAAGTTTAATGCCGCCAATTTGACTAATTAAATTTTCTCGTAGCCGTGGATCTCCGTCCCGAAAATGCAAAGCACTGGTGGAGGCGCGGGGTGTTGATGATGTTATCCCATCAAAGACGCCTATATAGGCAATCGAACCAAGCTGCTTCTCTTCCTTCTACCCTCCAGTAAAAATGTTCTTGTTTCAGCAAAAAAAAATCCTCAACGTTTCCAGAAAGTATATAAGTTTCCAAACGGGGGAGAGAGGAGATTTGACAAAAAATATATGGCTCCGGTCTATTATTCCGACAAGTGAGATCGCCGAATATATCGCACCGGAATATATCTCACCTCGTACATCATCGTAGGTATGTTTTATGAGATATGTAAATATGAAGAAATATCGTTGGATATAAAAATCTCAGTCAGCCATGGAAGACGTATTGCTGTAAGGATATAAATGCAAAGAACACTGCGTTTTTCATGGCGCTGGGTGGAATTATTCGATATTTACTTTTCGTTTCTTTTGATAAATGTTTTGAAACGTTAAATAGTGGATTAATATATTTGCGAGTTCAGTTGATAAAATTAAACATTGGCATTAATATAATGGGTACGTATTTTTATCCTGTATTTACTAGGATGTATTAGGAGTATATATTTTGCTGGATTGGAAGCAAGCTGATCCTTTCGTTCTGACGTAAATGTTCAAGTTGCTTTAATTGCTTTAACGATATAAAGTTCGTATCGACCTTATTCCAATGAAATGGAACGAAACAAAATTTACTGTACTTAATCCAGTGCTAATAACGCAAAACGACAAAATACCATTTCGTCTTGGACGACTGTCATTTTCAGTTTCCCAAAACGTTCTTTTGCTTTTAAATACTCAATGTTGACTTTCAGAGTAAGCGACCATCGTTGATAATATAGGTATTGTGTAAATAGGGACCTTTTGGCTATAGTTATTTTTTTTCGATTTCGTTTTTCGCGTGAGTTCATGCGAAGCAGGCATCCTAAATCCAAGTTAAAAATACCCAAGGGCGATGCCGAATTTAGGTATAAATCCAATACTTGTGAACGGAAGTGATGTCGATCCCTTGGGCTAGTTTTCTAAAGCTTAGCTACTATTCCCTGTTTTCTGCTCCTTGTTCCATTTTCAATGAATGTTCTTTGTCAGTTGAGTACTTAACTTAGGTAAGTACAAATTGAACAAAAACACCAGCTTCGACACGGCGTTGAAAACGTTTAACGTGTGCTTACGGAAAAAAATTAGGATTGGCACAATGAATTCGCACAAAACGGCCTACTCCTTTCGGATGCCTCTTCAATCATCGCGCCTGCAAAAATACGCCTCGGGTATCGTCAGTTTACGCAAAAAAAAAACGCTTATTTGCCTTTTGTGAATCTATTTCGAAAGTAGGCACCGTTTTGTGATCGTAAAAGTTTTTCAGTTTAAAAAATATTCAGTGAAAAATAAAATCATTTCTTCAACTTTTGCAAATAATTAAAAAATACTGATTGGAGTACCAGATCTCTTGTTTGTCCAGTTGTCCAAAACATACGCGCACGAGAAAAGCAAATAAGGACAATTTTATTAAATAACAACTTGAAGGAAAGGAGGGCCAGTATGCGAAAGTTTTATTAACTCGCCATTATTAACTTTTCCCCTGTTAGGCTGAATTCTCTTTATAAATACCTATATCGAGTTTAATTTCTCTTTTCCATGAATTTTGCTAATTTTTTTCTTACCACGACCTTATTGAAAATCCTGCCAAGGGCGTTGAATGTTAAGGAGCATTAGACAAGGAATGCAAATGATTTGAAATGATTTTAATAAATTTACTGTGCTTTCACTGAAAATGCAGCAAGCGAAATAATTGAATGCGTTTTAAAGAGTATATAATCTATTGGGTTGTATTTCATGTGAATAATTTTGAAGCGAGTGCGGTGGCATTATCAATTGAGAATAGTAGACCGCAATGCGTTTCAAAATTGTTATATAGAAGCATGAATAATACTTGCATAGAGGAGATCACTGAGGGTGTACAAACATGTCGCACACAGGGAATCCTTTTGTACGGGTTTGTTGTGCCATTTGGCAATCCCCAATCCTTATAGCATGCGCAATTACAAATGCCGAAATCCTAATTGAAAATGCATGTTTACCCATCAGGTAAACAGATAGGTATGACCTACGAATGAATTATTTGACTGGACATCAATAATAAGTCTACTTAGGTACTTTGATCTATTATTCAAATAGCAGTACGGCATAGGAACTGTCCGGTTTTGATAAATTATGCAAGAATATTTGCGACAATACTATTGAGTTATTGCAATAAGCATGCTCCTGCGTAAGTCTAGATAGATACAAAAGAAAAAAGAAAAACCGGCTGAAAAGGCTGAATAATGCGGGCGGACACCATTATTAACTTTAATTAAAATATTACGCAAATGAGGGTCCTTTATTTCAAGTTTTATGGGAATTTTAAATGTCATTAGCATACATAAATTTATAAATTTTCATAGTCGCATTACATAACGGCATAACTAAATTCGCAAAAAAATGCAGCAATCAGGGGGTGGAAATGAAGAATGGAAGTAAAATGATAAAACCAAATGAGGAATGGTCTTCTTCGTTCTTGGTGATAAATATTGCTTTTAACTTTCATTATGGTGAAAAATCACTTTTCTGATGATGCAAGACCGCAACTTATTTTATAAATGATTTTTTTCGTTATATTGTTTTCATTCCATACCTTTTTGTTTGGTTAATACTAATTTAAAATATGGCAATAAAGTGGTCTGCTTGCCATTAAACTAATTTGCGATTCAAATATTCCACCAAACCACCAAGCCCAGGCCCACATATCATGTTGTGTGATACTGTACAATGGTTGAGTTTTGAATATACTCCTGTAAACTACACTAACTGACAGTAGGAAAGGAAAAAATAAACCTCCGTCACACAATACAACCAAAATGCACGACCTATCTCTCAGCTCTGGCAGTGAGGTCAGGATTTCAGTGTTCGCTCCATCAGTCCTTCGTTCATTTTCTCGACGAGCATGCCTGCGAGTTCACTTCACTAACGAACGTTGAATGCTTCGAAACCTACCGTGGTAATAACAAAATGAACACATAAACAAAGACAAAAAGAGGAAAGAATTGCATGAAAGAGCCGCGCCTCGCTTCGCCTCGCCACGACGCACCAGCTGAATGATGGCTCGCTGAATACCTCTACCAGATAATGGACGAAAAAGAGGCGACTTAATTAACATACAACTTCCGTTCGTCGTTTTGCCGCTGATTTTCAGTTCGCGGTATGGTCACGGCTTTTTGTATTTGCGATTTCACGACCGCATATAGAACGACACTCTTCTTCCGCGAGAGCATCCGGAATTTTTATTCGTTTTGTTGTGCTCTGTTTTTCTACGCGATGTTGGCATTTGTGTTATATGCTATTTGCGAACGCAATGGGGGTGTACTTAGATACGTCCGGCATGTACTAAACAACAGGGGAAAAGAGCAAAGAGCAAAGAGAAGCACTTTTATTAGTCGCGACAACAATGTAGCCGTAACGACGACGCCTAATTAAACAACGGATTTACATGATTTACGCAATTAGTCGTGCGGAATAAAACGCGATAAATGCTAAAATGCAAATTAACACAAGTGTACACACACACACACACACACACACACACACACATATGTAACGCATAACTCAAATGTCAACGGTAAATATTCTAAATAATGAAGTAGGTACACTTGTTAGGCTTGAATATCGGTATGTGGACATATATTGGACAAGGATGTGTGTGGACGTGTTGAAAGGCACGTCACGTCCAACTTATTAAAGTTATAATTGTGTTTCGAATTTAAGATCGTTCTTTGTTATATGTAAATAATGCGGGCAATTATGTGGTCGTAACTTTGTTTAGTACCGCAAATGTCACTTTTCACACTCAACAAGATGTGTGTTTGTCTAAACATTTCTCTCGCTCGAACCACGGAGACTGCTTGTTGAAATTACAAATTCTACCTCATATGTTCAACATAGGATCTTACATAAAAAGGCCTTTATTAAATTTATGAGACTACCAACCACTAATTTGACAAATATTTAATTAGTGAATTATACCCAGTGATAATAAATTGTTCGGAGCGACTGTAGCTGTTGCTAGGTTTGACTGATGAAATAAAATTAGCAAAGGGACACAACTATGTCTCATTCAGCGTTGAGAAACGGGACAATACGTTCGTTGAAGATGATTCAATATGATGTAGATTCCACCGAACCAGACAAGTCGAATTCTCACAAGATGTAGGTAGGTACCACAAAAGGATTGTCATTCGTGCGTGCTTCGAACATCTCCATCCTGATGATTTCCTGCAGTAAATAGATACGCGTGTACCGCACACTTCATCTTCAAAACGTGTTAGTTTATATATACGATACAAAGGATATATAAACACGTTTCGTTTCAAAGATTTTGCAAACCTGTGCGAGAGGAAAAAGGTGAAAAGGTAGGAGAGAAGGCGAGAAATGTGATTGAGTTTTTGGATAAGGGTGAATAGCGGACGGGCGGAAGCAATAGCGCGAGTTGCCGGAAGTGTGATCGGATTTGTTAAACGGCAGAAAAGGATTATAGCGGATTCGGCGAGTGGACTTACGTCGTTGCTCCTTTTCAACTTCGGCGACCTTTTCTAGTCTCGCGCGCGCGTTTTCTTCTCTTAAGCTCCTGATTGTCGCTTTTACGGTTCAATATTACGCTTTTCTATTCGAATCCTTGCTCTTTCTTTTCATAGATTTATGTACTAGTTCTCGTTTCGTGAAACAATACCCTGTGAATTGAAAGTAAACATAACGCGTATCGAATGATCCTTTTGAGTTTTATTAATGAAATGCCTTTTACCCGGGCATTTTCTAAGCATGCAATGATTTCTGTTAAATGGTTGAGATTTTGAATTATCGCAACCTTGCTATTCAATGGTTTCGGTGTCGAATTCTACTACCTTCCCAGAGAATTTTATTTAAAATCAAATTATTTTTATACTGCTGACTTGCCAACTTACTTTTTTCTGGAAAATCAAGTTCGGACAAAATTGAATTGCATTTTCTCATTTTATGGTCGTTCCAAAACTGACGAGAGGGTTCTCATAATCCGTAAAGTGCTGCATCATGTTAACTCTTTAATTTGTTTTGCAAATGATCTCCTCGTCTCTTCGGAGGAATCCTTTGGGGGGGGGGGGGTGCTGCGAGCTGTCATTTATATTTATAACCACGATTCCAGCATTCCGGTTTAAGCTTTATAAATACTTGAATGCATTCAATTTAATATCAAATGAAAGAGACTATAGCGACTAGAAATGGGTTCTTTAGTAATATTCTCTCTGTCCACTGAATGTCCAAACACAGAACGAAATCAGCATCATCAGGGACTCAACTATAGTATATTTAATTTGAAACCGCAATACAATACAATACGAACGAATACACAATACGAAACCAGTTCAATTCATGGGAAACTCAAATAGCGCAAATGGAATACGCACCATCAGCGTAATAATAATAAATATCGCTCTCGGCGTAATTTCCATCATTAGATGGGACGGAGCATGGGCAATGGGAGCTTCGTTTTTACAAATAATTCACACACAGGCGGAAGTAAATAAAACACGATTCGTTTAATGACCAGCAGTGGCACTGCCTTTTTTTTCCTTTCTCGCGCTCTCGACATTAATGAGCTTTTCCAGTTGTGTTTGAATTGTCGCCTGAACAAAGTTCCTTGGGTTTCATTGAAATATGAAGAGGGCGACAATACTTTTCTCACTTGCTTTTCATAGTTGATAAAGCGTATTACACACATGGACGATTTTTGTTTCGAAAACCAAAACATATACGTCCGACGGACGATTGGACAGACGCCATAAAAGATAATCGCTGCCAAACAATCAAAAAGTGCGGAATTAGTTGTCTGAACGCTGTGAGTGGACGCGCACCAGGAACTCGAAGGCGATTATCTCGTTTGTTTGCGTTTACATCGAAACGAAACACGTTCTTTTTTGCGGCCCGCCATCATATCGGAAACTAGAAAACTCCGACCATGCGAGCACGTTTTTTTTAATGTTTGATACACGTAATCGTACAGTTATTATCCACTCTCTGGACATATATACATACAACTTGCTGGGCAAAAAGTAACAAAATGTGTGTGTATCCTGATATAAACATATATACAGCCACCCCTAGTATATGGGAAATGATATGTTCTGATATAAAGCATTAAAGCAAGCATTTTTGTTGGAGGGTTGAGTGTAATGCGGACTCATATGCACATCGGTTTCCCATCCTGACTCATTCGGGTCCGTCAGACAGACAGGACGTGGTTCTGATTCATGCACGATCCTGTGAATCGCATGCACAAAAGGCGTGCGCTGGCACATACACAAACGCGCTTCCTGGAATTATTATTGTGAGCGAATTCAATTGATTTATCGCCGATTGTCCCAAATGACTGATTGTGACTCTATTATACAATTTCCAAACATTCACTCACATAGATAGGTACACAGTTTTATTGGGTTTGGTTCCTAATCATAAAACGATTGACATTTAAATAAACATTTATCTATTACCTGATGGGTGCATGCGTATTCACAAACGAATCTAATGAGGCATCATAATGGCTTAATCATTTTTTTTTTCATGGCAAATTTGATTGACCAGTTAAAGTAAAAATGTACGAGTATTTTGTTTATTTTCTCTTGCAGAGCAAATCCTTTTACATTTTATTATCTATTCATAATCACTGTCCCGCGTTTACTTAATTTTTCCGATTATGAACCGCATTTTTTGAGTTAGCTGGATTTGTACGGAAAAACTTTTTATAAATTTGAATAAAGTATAAAATTTGCGGGGTTCTTTAATCTTTTTATTTTGAAGCAACTTCTTTGTGTTTCTTTCGTCGTTCTGCATACAATTCAGTAAAGTAATAACTAAAGCAGTACAAAACGTACATGTACGTGTTGTAATTTCGTCCTGTGGTTATAATTCAAATTTATGTCATTACATTACGAGTATAAAGCAGAAAATTTCTCTCTTACTCTAAGTTGTGCCATTGCACGACGAGGACTTTATACACACTCAATTATATTTCAGCTTATTTATTGCCGCAACAGCTATATACTTCACCAATGCATCATCACACGTATATAGGTATATAGTGTTCATCAACATGGACGAAATGTATACATATAAATAGAAAAATGCAGGATTCATGCAAGAAAGTGGTTGTATATATTCGTAAAGTGTAAAAATTTCAACTTTCTTTACTTGAATTGCTTCGTTCATCGTATATACGAAACTAGTTTTGTATATACGACGGATGCGTATGAATTTTTCATGATCTTTTGCGTAATTTCTTGCACAACCTATATCTGTCAGTCTAGACCTAACATAGAGTTGGAATGAAAGTTGTGTTTTGAAGGAGTACGTGGACAGCTTTACCAAATCTCTTTCGTTTCTTCTTTTTATCCATGAGTACACTTCAAAAAGAAGAAAAAACTACGGTAAGTTCAACCAGCAAGTTTCCGCATACATTATTCGGCAAAACATTTTCCATATAGAACGCAAAGTGCAACAACACCCCAACAATATAATATACCAAGTGTTGCATTTCATAATGTTTTTTCTAATAAAAATTTTCAAATACCCTGTACTTATAAGTTGCTTAATAAAGATTGATTTGCCCATCAAGCTTACTTATTTTTCTCTAATGTTTTTAATTAAAATTACGCCCTTAATTCCTCAGTTTTCTCTCTTTTTCTTTCTTTACATCTTCTATGTAAGCGTTCTTTTTTTCTTGAAACATTTCCTAATTAAAATTAAAAGGCTGATAATTCGCCTTTAGACGCCAATGTTAAAAAACTTTGCAAAGTCCCATTTATAAGAAGAAAAGAGAGTTTTGTTCAGCGCAAGTATAAATGAACCTTTTTGGTTACTTATATACGAAGGCTACATTGAAAAATGTATTGATATCATTCATAGATTAATTAATTAAAGCTTATCAGGTCTCCGCTTTTCAGTCTTAAGGAAAATTGCCTCCAAGAAAGAACTTAATTAAGTGTAAGACGTTAAGAGTTATTGTTGTATTTGCGTTTTTTTTAATGCACGCTATTCGCCCATCGTCGTCAATCGATGGAATGTTTTTTCAATTAAATGTTAAGTTTTCTCTAGAAATTATTATTTTAATATTATAATAATTTTCTTTTTTTATTTTTCGTTACAAATGTAAAAGTTATGCCTACAGGAATACTTCGCTTTCTTTGTGACTTTTCTTTTGTCTTTTTAGCACTTCTTAGCCGGAAGCTATTTGTACATTCGGCAAATATTTATTGCATCTCCTTTGGTATCAGCGTATAAAATAACATAATCTCTCTTTCGGGCATGGTCTGTTTTATGTTAAGTGCTCATATACGTAAATTATTAAGAGGCGCCCAAGAATTTCAAGAGGCCAAATGATAAACAATAATATACGTGAGAATATATTATATGGTGCATAAGCATAACACCCAAATAGATTTACATCCAGGACACGAATATATATAAATATATATATATATACAACATTTTCTGAGAAAGCGAGTCCTCGTGAAAACGGTATTTACAATTTCCTTCCCCTTTTCTTCTTATGCGTCTTCTTGTACTCAACTAGGACTTTGTATACGAGACTTCTCGTTAAATATTTTAAATGCGCGATTACAATAATGTTAAAAGAGTTTACACACGCTGCTGTTATATGTATAGGCTTTGCGATTATAAATGTGCCTCAAAAGGACTTTCCCTAAGCCGAAGCCTTAACTTTCGCGGAAAAACATTATTTGCTTATTATTTCCATGTTTGCCGCATTATAAAGCAGCAACGTTATTAAATCGTTTTCCGTTCGTTTAATGATGTTACGACCGCTTACTGCTTCCGTTTTGCTTCAGACGTCTGTGTCGGTGGTGATTGTGACGACAAATTGTCTTCTTTGCTTCGTTTCTCTATACGTTATAAAGCTGATGTAATATAGATACAGATGTTCGGGGTGGGGAGGGTGCGTATACGAGATACAAGTCGGAAACTCAACCAATATAGAGACTCGTTCGTTGATAATATCTGACAACACGTTTAACAACCCTCTCGGCTATAATCCGAACAAAATCGATTAATAAAAAGATGTTTCATAATTCCCAAGTGGCAGCGACGCGGTGTCATCTGTTGATTGCGATGGGATTCGGCTAAATTGAGAGAGTGTGTTCTCTTCTCCTCACTTCTCTCCTCTTCTTCAAATTGGAATGGCAGTATTTCGTTTATTGTGTTGTTTATGTCAAAATTCTCGTGCGGATATTGAACGATTCCGATTGAACATTTGAACGCTTTGAGTTTTGGACGTGTTGGTAATAGTCCTGCGCTTTTCCAATAATGATGTATCGAAAACTAGTCCATTCAGGATCAAATTGTGTTCGTGTTTTGCTTTCAGTACCATCCAAGTATCCAACGGCAAATGCCAAATTGATTTCCTTTTCATTTCTAAATGAATTCAATGAAAAGAAGTTTGATAATTTAATAAAAATTGCTAGGTTATTAATGATAAGTTGTTGAAAGTTGAGAAATATGAAAATTTACTTTTCTTAAAATAAATATTATTTTGTTTCAATAAAAAGCTCGTTCATTTAATTGAACATTAACTTATTACTTTATGATTTGCTTTAAGAAAGAAGTTTGTGCAAAATTATATTCTTGCTGAATTTAAACTGTGAGGCTGTGAGAGAAAAATATAAAAAGGCAAAGCACTTTTTAAGTACCAACTAATTAGTCTAAAATCAACGTGTTTACTTTAGATCTTATTTTAGAAATTGCAACAAATCCACAATTAAATTACTTATATCGTTAAATTGATGTTTAGAACACTTTCTTTCAAAATAATAAAAACTTCAGATTTAATTGGACAATTTGTGTTGCGTATATATATATATTTGAGATAATCGCTTACAAAATGAAATTACTAACTGTGTAACAATGTAGGATTTCTATGCATTGAAAAGCATAAAAAATTCAGCTAACAGTGTAGCATTCCGAGATATTTCCGTAAGAACGCTGGAGTAAGAGCGCCCTCGACGAATGCTTTATTGAAATCTTCGGTCATGATTATAATATTCATAAGATTTTTCCAAGCATCCTGAGCAAAACGCGTACGTGCATTTGTCGATGTTGAATGTGTGTGTGTGTGTGTGTGTGTATGTGTGTGTGTGTGTGTGTGTGTGTGTGTGTGTGGAGCAAGTACTCAACGCGATTCTTATTCTTATTCAATCGTTTTCCTGGGAAAACTCTCAACTTTACAATAATTTTCCATTGAGTCCTTTTATACTCCTCTTTTCGTCAATTTTTAGACGTATTAGTCTTATATATTTACAAAATATTTAACAATTTAAAATAAGTGGGAAAACTCAATTTATTTATTTATTTGTTAAAGTATATTGAAATTTAATTAGTTTTCCGGCGATGCAATTATCGATTCTTCTCAACCACAGCACGTACAACACCCTTTCGAGTGGGTATATGAAGCAGTGCTTCCTGTTTCACATTTTCCTCTCCGCGTCACATGCAAATACAGCACTTCCAATAGTGGTTCGGTTCATTCAACTATTAAGTGACTGGGTGTGTGGTATGGTGTATTGGCGAAGGAAAAGTCTTGTGGGAGTCTCTTTTACATGCCCTTCGACAATGGCCTGACTCATGTTAATTGAATAACTTGTAATGGCTGCAAAGAGCGTCGCGAGTAGTTTTCAAGTATCTCGCTGTTACTTGTACGGCCGAACCATTCAATCCACCCCTAGAGTTTTCTAAAAGCTTCGCAAGGACGTGGGGAGTTGGCTAGGAGGGAAGAACAAAAAAAAAACGGGGCCAGCGATGTAAATGCTCCTTGAGACCTGAGAGAAAAGATAACGTTTGAACGTCGACATCGTTTCAATGCTTGTCACGTGCGTCGTCATGCTGGGGTCACCAGCGCGGCTATATTGAGAGAAGACGACACTTGAGGATGCCTCAATTTGTACGCAATGCCAATATCCACCATCAGCGTACCTACCTATTTTATCAACATAAGGATCTTCTCTGCCAAATTGAATATAATATACGTTTCTCAAAATTGCGTCCGCATTTTTAGGCAAAATTTCAAAATTTGTAGCAGCATCAGGAAACAAATAACTAAATGTTTGTATAAACAATGCTAAGAGCTTATAATGCCAGCGAAGGAATTGAACAAGTTACAAAAGCAAACCCTTGCAAACCCAGTAAATTAAGCGACAATTGTGTATCCTTTCGAAGACCCTTGTTCCTAATTCAGTTCTCCACAATTGTCTCCTTCGTCGGTAAGATGAGGGTATTTGAATTGTCGCACACGTACAATTCGGATGAATAGAGAACAAGACGACTAAAGAAGCAATGGATGCGTAGAAGAGTAATCCAGCGGGTTAGAAAGTCATTCAACTTTTTAGTGCTGGGCCAGTTGGCAACGTTTGGTATGATTACGGCAACCCCCACTCTCGTACTAGTAGTAGTTCAGCAGAGTATTTGTACCCTGTATACTGAGATACGCCAAGTTTACCAAATTGTAGCGGAAAATGAACCTGGTACACTATCTCTCACACCCTTCGCCGATCCGAGATTAAAGCTTGTTTTATCCTGACACCACCACCACACCATACGTTACTTCCCCGTTATTATTATATGATAGAGATATATTAGGTCCGCATGTTTTTAAGGGGGTTGCATGCACCGTGTTTTTAAGGTAATTTCGTTAAATTATTCGGATTTATGAACGGCAACCGAACAGGACTTGAACGGATTTGCCATGCCACTTTTTTGCATCAGCAATAAGCGCGGCGCAGCGGTAAAAGAGCAGCAGGAAGGTGTAAGCCCTTTGTATGGATGCTTATATTTGTCGAAATCTAGGGGCACAGTCGTTCATCAAAATATTTATAAATCCGCTTCATGTATACCAAATGCGTAAGCGTGTTTTATACACGGGGCATAATCTGCATACGCAAAATATTACATTGCTGCTGCGCAGGTTGGCGGAGAGCATTGGCATTTTTCTTATTAAAAATTACAGAAGGCTTTTTTGTTGTTAAGCCTTCGTATATTAGACGAGAAAGCGCGGAAGAGCTACAATTCCGCATTTCGTTTAAAGTAACTTTTTCATTTTCTTTGTTGTTTTTGCTTTATTCTCTTACTATAAAACAATGACAATTTGTTTCAAACTTTAGGTTTATATATACACAGAGTGTTTGCCTTTCTTTTGCTGAACTTAAACGAGATTTTGTTTGGAGAATACTGAATTACCTTATTGGTAGGTAAATAACTTCATTAAAATTTGGCAATTATCCTTGCAGGACTAAAAAGCAATACCCGACCTTGTATGACCTACATATTCCAGTATGGGCAAACTATTTGCGTGAGTAGATGTGCATGGAAATTGAAATGATTGAATATTGTATCTCGTGAACTTTGCGCTAGTAGTTGTATCAATCAAGCCAGGAGGACAATTGAACATTTCAACACGTTACAAACCACACACCATTCAAACAATTCGCTGCAATCACATTTACCATTGCTGTACAAGATTGTCGCCATCAATCACACAATATCTGTTGACAGATAGTCGAATCAATATTTGAATATAATTTAATTTCTCTTTTTATTGACGCTCGCGTTTATCTAAAACGCATCGGTTGTTCACGTTCCATTTCACTCTCGAAACCTAAATTTACCTATAAAAGTAATTTGTTCCCAAGCATTCGATTGGAAATGCAATGACATGCAATGATGTGAATTTTAATATGGAATTTGAAAAATGAAACTTCAAATATACGTTGTTAATTTTCCCAAAGGAATAAAACTGTTGAAATAATCTCCCTTCTTTTATTACAAGTTTATTTATTGAAGCAACCTAAACAACATGTTTGGTGGCGTATGTAGAGTAGACTGGAATAAAGCAATAAGAGCGAATTAATCCGGGCGAGCTTAATCTGTGGAAGTGCGAGCGAGTTATCTAAAGTTAAAACGTGAATTCCCTTTTCGCTAAATGTATACAGGGTGTCCCAGACCAAACGATACAGCGGAAAATGGCAGATTCTACATGAAAAACTGAGTAAGAAAGTCCAATACCAAAATGTTCAGAG
>JARJEB010026927.1:0-23562 GCA_030264535.1 Liometoxenus newtonarum
TTATATCACTAAAATTCTGTACAATTTCCACTTTCCGCTCAAAATTACTGTTACAATCGACGAGTTCTACGAAATCGTATTGGATATGGCCAGAAAGTTGTGAGGTGCGAACCCGTACCGATTTATTTTTCGTTATTTCTAGAGTAGTGTTGATCATTAATTTACATTTCAATGTAAAGTTCAGTGTATATAGATAACTATATAAATTCTATAATGCAAACGCTGTGAATGTTTCTCATCTAACTTCAACTTCTCTCAAATGAACGTGTCTTTTTGCATACCAGCAAATCGGTGAAGGTAAACTGTAGCAGCACCAAATAATAATAATAATAACAATAATACCAAGCGATCGTTGATGGTATTCGATGTTATAAAATGGATAGATGCTGATTCCGGAGATATGCTTGCACGAGTTTCATTATTAATGTTTGTAGTGGAAGGTGGAAGTAAGAAAAGTGTTGCTTTCATTGTTTGTTTGAATCGCACATTAATTTGATTCCCAAATCAACATTTTTAATAAGGTGGGAGCGCAGCATTGAATATTAGTCTACGGAGAGGTACCAGGCGTACCAGGCCTATAGGGGGTTAAGTGAGCAGCAAACAAGTGTCGCTTCGCTTGTGCAGCGATACGCGACTTTCATGCTACAATTTTTGAATCATCCTTTCCTTTCATTTTATTCGCATCGTCTCGTCGCAACTATAAATAATGGAGTAGCGCCCATTCCCTAATCATTCGCACTTTGAGATTCGATCGACGAACAAAACACACACTCTTTGTGTCCTTTTTAAGCCCCACTGGAATTATTATCAACTATCAAGCAGGATGTTCGCTAAACTAGTTGTAAGTACCTATACACATATTTTTTGTTGAATTATTGAGGAATTGAAAGCAATTCAATTGATTCTTTGGCTTTAGATCGCCGGCATATGTCTTCTGTACTTCGCTCAAGAAGCAGTGGCAGGCGGCGGCGGCGGCAAGCATCACAAGAAAGTCATCATCCACGTACCCGTCCAAGTCCACAAGATCCACCACACGCACACCATCTACAAACATGTTGGTAAACACGGTGGTGGTGGTGGCGGCGGAGGTGATCATGAATACTACAAAGTAATCGGCTATAGCGGTGGCATCGATCAGGGCAAAGTCGTCAGTTCGAGCGGCGGAGGCGGAGGAGGCGGCGGCCACCACGACTTCGGACATAGTTTCGGAGGCGGTTTCGGCAGCGGACACGCTGATGGCGGCAGTACCGGATCTGGCGGTCATCATGAATCATTGATGAAGGAATCCCATGACGATGGCGGTCACAATTTTGGAGGAGGTCATGATGCTGGCAGCAGCTTTAGCGGTGGTCATCACGAAAGCGAATTGTCGAGCCATTCGAGCAGCAGCTTCGTCGGCAGCACGTATACCGGCGGCGGTCATTCCAGTGGAGGTGCTGACGAGGATTCGGGCAGCAGTCATGACAGCTACAGTGCTGGATTCGGTGGCGGCTACGGTGGAGGCGACATCAGTGAAAGCGGCGGCGGAGGCGGACACGACGAGGGTATCTCATCTTCATCGTACGGCGAGCATGGAAGTTCTAGCCACGGACTGTCGAGTTACGCATCCTCCGGATACGGTGGATTTGGTGGCGGCGACAGTCATGCGGGAGGCTATGAAACTTCTGAGGGTGCAGGACACGGAGGTTACTAAATCTTTTCATTTCTTCCCGAGTTTCACTCGACTCGAGAAACAAAGAACCACTTACTAGTCCTCTCTACACCTTTTGATACATTTAGGTACCAATTTCTTTTATAAGAGCTGTGTGTTGAATTGTTGAATAGTTTCTAAGCATTATATTTTATAATTTATGTCTCTTGTTATAGCTTTTTACTTTGTTCGTTGTTAACCATTTTTGTTATGCGATTGCGTTGTTTTGTTTTTGTACTGAACAAAAAATATAGAAAACTTGAATGTATCTCGTAACTTTTGAATAGATTGCAACTTTCATCAATTGCCTATACCTGCTTAATTGCGGAAGGAAATGGCGATTGCATTTTACTGGTGTGTTTGTCGAATCTACAACAAAACATGTGCAAGAAGCAGAGTGAAAAAGTAAAAGTAAATTATTTCAGCCATAACATAAGCTTGACCGATCGCTTTGCTTTAAAAAGTAACTAACTGGTTTCGCTAGATAAACGAAAAGAAATTTAATTTTTAATGGTAACATTAAACATTCACAAATACTAAGTGACCAAGCAAACTATTGAAAAGACGAAAAATTACATTTGTAAAATAAATTAGCGGTGACTTTAAAATGAGCAAATTTTAGTACCTATACCCTTATTCGTTATTCGTGCAATGCTTTGCTAACCGGGAAATTTCAAATTAAAAATGTTAGTTCCGCACTTCGACTTGCTTTACGCAAATTTTGTGCTAGGAGTGGGAAATTTAAAATTGCAACTTTATTTACGCTTTTTAACTCCATTTCATTATTTTATAAAGTCTAATACTTTGAACCACTGTAGAATTTTTCATTTCGTTATTGGAAAGCGCAAACGAAAATCTGCGCTGAGAAAAGATATAAAACGCATTAAGATAATTGCAAACTCATTGTGCGTACTGTAGGTAGCAACTCAATATCACAACACAACAAAAACTTAGGAAATAATGAACTTCCGTGGAAGACTACAAGACTTCTGAATCAAAATCGTTAACAGACTCTTTATAGAGTTTTTGCCACCTCTTCGTTGAAGTTTAAAAATCTTTGTGTTTTCTGCTAGATTTTGTGTGAGATTTCTCTTCATTTCTTGCTGACCTTTGTTCCTTCTTTCCATCTCTCAATTGCGATATAGTCTTCAGGTCTTCCTCAAAAATATAAAGAACTTTTAATTGAATCTTCACTAGTCACGAATCGAAAAAATATAAGTAAAATGATTGATAAAATAACAGGTTGCATATACGGTGAGTATATGAATTCCGTAACTAGTAATTTATTGAAGTTTTTATTTATGGATTAATAAAAATAAAAAACGTCGGTATAAGAAAAATACTTATAGAGAAAGTATAACAACTTGACAATTATTGAAACAATCGTTTTTACAAAAAATTCAAATTTATATTTATACTTATTAACTTAACTTTATTGAGAAAAATATTTACAACTTTAAATACAAAATAATAACTTATTAGGTATTTTTATTTGAGAAAATGTATAGGTACCACTAAGGGGTACATGCGGTGAGAGTTCTTCTACAAATTACTGAATGCAGCGATGCAGCGATGATTTGAATGAAATTTAAGTCTCAATGGAAGTGATGATCGTGATGATGATCATCGTGATGATGGTCGTCCTTCTTGTGATCCTTGTGATGAATGATTTTGTAAATTGTATGCGTGTGTTTTATCGTTTTAATATGATGTGGAACGTGAATGATAACTTTATGATGTCTGCAAATAGAAAATTATTATTTACAAAATATGTAAATATAAATGCGATGATTAGTTGCACTTACTTATGCCCAGCTTCCACATTTAAAACCAAAACGCTCAAAACAACTAAAGCAAACACCAACTGAAACACAAAAATAAAACAAACTCGCACACATTTAGTAAATAATCACACAGCAGTTTGAATATAAATGTTACCTACCAAAGATTTTGACTGCATTTTGTGTAATTGTAGTAAGAAATTACTATATTTAAAAGATGTTTTCGTAAAGTAGAAACTTTCGGATTTGTAATTCAACATCGGCGAACAATTCGTTTATATAGCAAACGTTAGTGCATAAACAAAATTGACGCCACCACACCACTTTTGTTTAAAGTCTACACATTTAAATTGAAATATCAAAGACCCACCACTTCACCACTTTTGCCAGTTGGCATATGTTGCTTTGTTTCGTATAAAGAAATTGAAAACAAAGTGAAATTTTCTTCAATTACACATTACAACATTCCGCCAGTAGTCAGAGCCGCATCGACTTAACACACACACGCACATTGGTTATTTTAATTCAATTCGAAGCAGAATCAAACCGAAAAAAGAAGTAATAAAGAATCATGTCATATTTATATATTTGCTTTATGTATATTGGTAATTGAACGAATTTATAGATTAAAGAAGAATGAAGAATGACGAAGTAATTTGCAAACTTGCAATTGGCAACTTGCAAACAACCGTGCTTGTTTTCACGCAAAATGCAAAAATATTAATTAAAATTTTTACCAAGTTATTATGCAAGTTTTCATTATGTGTTTGCATTTGCATTAGCGATAGGTGTGAAGGAAGAGTAAGTGTATATTGAGTAACTACCAAAATCGATCAAATCAAAATGAAACCGTGAAAGGCATACTTGCAAATCCGCATGTAATCCGCATAGATGGTTATGATTTCTCTGCTTCAATATGAGCATAGAAACTTAAAATTTGAATGTTAACGACGAACGATGTGTCGTGGTTTGCAGCAAGGCAATTCGTTCGTCGTTATATTCCGGAAGTGTATCACAAGAAAATATTCGCAATGTTTCAACAATATAGACGTAAACAAATTCTTAGAAATCAATTAAATATAGCTACACACAGTTGTTAAATAATCAGCAATCAAATAGAAATTATTTATCATAACTAAATCAATATAACAAGTTCAGGAAGTAATAATAACGTTATTTCATCGCTTTGAAGCCGCATTTATTACAACAAACCAAAGAAACCACCCAATTTTTGCATAATCAGCATTAAAGGTTCTTGTAAATGCGTGATTGTGGAAAGGAAGGAAGGAAATGTGGAAAATCAGAAAATCATAAAAAAATATGGGTTCACGAAAGTTTTAGATGCAAGTTTTCAGTAATTAATTCAAATAAGCATGCGGT
This sequence comes from Liometoxenus newtonarum, assembly GCA_030264535.1. Taxonomy (NCBI): domain Eukaryota; kingdom Metazoa; phylum Arthropoda; class Insecta; order Coleoptera; family Staphylinidae; genus Liometoxenus; species Liometoxenus newtonarum. The sequence goes on from JARJEB010026927.1 coordinate 4,852, forward strand.
TCTTATTCAAATAAATTTGAAATAGATATGTATAGTTATACAAATTAAATAATCTTTATTTCTTTTAATATAAAATCATAAATTAAATCAATTAGTACATTTTAAGAGTTCATTAAAGGTCATTCACATTCGAATATGTATACCTACATATAATTGTCTATTGTAAATTTGTTATATTGTTATTTACAAATGTTTCTCAGTCTCATCTTAATTAATTAGCAGTCCTTCTAGTATAAGTCTTCTTGTCCCTCCTTTTTCAGTCTTCTATCTTTGTTTTAAAAAATGAGTTAATTATTGATTTTGTTGTACTTGAACTTGTTGTTGATGTTGTTGTTGTTTGATTTGCGACACAGGAATACCAGCAGCATTATCAAAATATTCCATGTCTTGAGCGACCGGACACAAACACGGTACCAGTTGAACATTGTGCACCGAATTCGCGGGCGCTAATTGCGCTTGAAGTGGTACCTGAATTGGTATTGCGGGAATTTGAACGGGCACACCATTATTGTCAACGTACTGTGGTGGCTGCTGCATCACACGCTGGTAGTACGCCAATGTGGGCCATTGCTGTTGTTGTGGAATTTGTTGCGGTTTGTTGATGGAAATACTGCGCGAAGTGAATAGCGCAGGAAAGCGAAAACGAATAATCAAATCTAGATCAAAATTGCAAAGGTTTGAAGTCTAGGTAGGTAGGTACTTACGGTTCGGGTGATCCCCAATTGAAGAAAAATGCCGAAGACGATGTTGCACACGCAAGCATGAGGAAGAACGCACAGAATTGATATTGTAATGACATTTTGATATCGTTCGTTGTAAGTATACCCTAGACAAACGAACGAATTTATCTTATTAGAACTTAAGAAGACGTTAACATCTAATGGTCGTTGAAGCATCGTGAAGCGGTTTTTATATGTCAGGTTTTTGTCCACGTCCTTCCACCCCACTCTCTTGATGACCACTTCGATCATTGGCCCTCCATCTACCCTTTAAAGAATACCCGCATCTATAACTTCAGGTATGAAAAACTTCAACGAAGAGATACGTATACTTTCGGTATGTTAGCTCATGGAAAAAGAAGATTAAAGAATGAAATGAATGAATAATAGAGAGAAGTAATTAGAAGATGCACACATAATTAAAAATATTTTGAATTAATCATTACCAACACAACTTGTTGATGCTGTATTTATACGAGTATATATCTACAAAAGGTTACAATTTACTCACATCATTGACTCGATTATTCTTGATTGAGTCTTTTTTTAACTCATCTTTTCTTTGTACACTCAGTAAATGTAACAACCAATTCAAGTGTAGATGATGTTAATAAATCATCGAAATTATGATGCGGAGGTAATTAACCGACGACACGATTGTTTCACGAAACAGTTGAGAGTTGAGAGGAACTAACAAGCCGACAAGCATTGCTTTTCAATATTTCAATTTTGTATAACAATTAAGAAATATTCGACACGTTTTCTATTAATTTCATTTCGAGAAAAATAGAAAAAACAGGAGCGTAAACATTATCTATTAAATTATCTAAATATTGTGTTAAATTTAAATTTATTAACGGCAGCAAAATAAAGCACTAATATTTTAAACTAATTTGACAGCTAATAATTTTATTATGCGTTAATATTTATATGAAATGGTTAAATTTTAAAAATTAAATTAAAAACAAACCGAATTTAACGCTCTCTTGCCTTGTTATTACGTAAGTTATACCTACTATAACAAGCCTAGCAACATATTAAATTGCAGCAATATAGATATATGACTTAAATAAGTATACTTAAATGAAATGGTTTAATAAGTAAATAAATAAAATGCTTTGAATTGAAATCGTAGCATTTGTAACATTTTTATAAAATGCATAAAACTAATTCTGAAAGCGGCGTTTGATAACAACCATGATTATAAAGTAAAAGGTGAATTAGGGATATTTTAGTATAATTATGCAATACAAGAGCGCATATCTCATAACGCAACGCTAGACGCAACTGTAATTATGTAAATTCGTATGTATGCGCATCGATTGAAATTACTCGATTTACCTTTCGATATGCATCGAACAGTTAAAGATTTACAACGCAACGAAATCTTCAAAGAGCGGTTCCAGTGTCTAGATCATATTGTTATCGCGTTATAGATCTCTTAAAGTTGAAGCAGTTAATCTTCATGTTGCCTTCACGAGGGAAGACCTGTAGCTAGCTAGTCCTAGAACAAGACTATTCTTTCAAATATACATATATATGAAACAAGAAGCAATTAAATAATTATTCAAAGATACAAGAGTAACAGTATTGTGAGTCACGCACTGTGGCATTTTTATTATTTTTCGTTCCTCGTATTACTGTTGATGTTGATGCTTTTATACAAACAAATACGAACAAGAAACCAACGGATAAGTAAAGTACTAAGCGTAGAATACAATGTTCATTATCATTTTTTACGTACTTTCCTTGGTAACGCACTTTTTGTCTTTTTAAGCGTAGATTGGTCGTGAAAAGGGAGTAAGCAGGCACGGCTGCACACTCATTTCGTCGTAACTATAATAATTGCGTCAGCCATTATCAAAAAATATCTATCGGCCGTTTCTTGCTAAATTCAACCCTGTTTGATCCGGTTCTGGTTTAAATGACTCTAGGCTAAGGCAATGCATGATGCGAGTGCACCTTGCACCGCTATCCTATCTCCAATGGTCCGTTAAACATATATTCGTATATGCAGCTAGAGCAAACGAAATTACTTCCCAATCCTATTATCATTCCATCGTGCGGTCGGTTCCGTCTTACCATGTCTTCGTCAGTACTCGCCTGCACATCTACATCTACGGGTAAGAGCAGTATTGAAAAGCGAATAAAACGAAAATTACAAGAAAAAAACGCATGATTGGTTTGTTCAAGATTCAATTCAAGGTTTTTGATTCTCAAATAATGTAAAACGAATAAAGAACGGATATATCTAGGATCTAGGTCATCGACCATTTCATCTCGTTGTTTTTGGTTTGGTGATTAGTGCACGTCGAGATTAATCAACGAATTCTTGAAAATGTTGTCACTTTGCTAGACCATTTAACTACTGGTTGTTCCAAAAAGGTCAACAAACTCCCATTTAACGAATTTCGACGAAAAATACCAACTTATGGAGCATCCTGTATACACTACACACGAACTAGTTTGACTAGTTTTTGAGAAAATCCTTTAACTTTATAGCTCCACTCCCAATAATAATACTCGAATATTGAATAACTTCGTCATAACGTTGCTCCCCTTTTTTTTATTTATAATAATTCCTTATTATTGTCTAATTAACATTTTTTATTTATAATAGAATTGAATTTACACCATTTCATATAGTCAATCATAATTGAAACGTCGCCCACCATCGAACCGAAATCCATATGCGGCAGCATTCTTGGCGTCGACGAGTGCCGGATTCCGATGCTTGTAGAAACTGCCATGCGAATGAGCCGCCCTCGCCGAGCCAGTTTCCTCGCCGCGCGGATAGAAGGCTTCGAAGGTGCCTTCCGGTGGCAGCACGCCGCTAACGCCTTTATCGTTCGGATCGTAGCAGGTAACAACGGCGACGACAATCAGCAACACCAGCAACAAGACGTTTGTGAATTTATTCATGTCGGTCACGTGCCAATGCATTTCGTATTTTGCTGACGCGTGTATTGAACCAGACCGTCAGCACGATAGTTTTGCACTAAAGTGGTAAACAAATGCGAGCAAATACTTTCTCTTTCTCTTAAAACGCGCCAACACTTCGCTGAGAAGGTCGTACGTACACACATATTTACACAAGAAGGTCCAATAAAACGTTACACTAAAACGAGCTAATCATCCTATATATCGACTACAACGGTTTTCTTGCTTTTTTTGAAACCCTTACTAGGGATGAGCCCTTTATGTCGACTGATTTTCATCTTCTTGTGCACTTTCTTCCTCTCGTGGTGTTTGACTTTCTTTTTCGCGAACAATTCCGGATCGGTGACTGCCAACTGGGTGTGTTGTCGTTTCCTTTCGGCGCGTCTGATCGTCAACTGGCTTTCGGTAATCGACAGTAACTTGGTGTATTCGTCCTTGCCAATTTTGCTCTTCATAATGGACGATACTTCATTACTCAAATTAATGAGTTCCTCGGTACTCTTCTCTTTCGTGACCATCTCCCGTACAAGGGGAGCTAGCAAATGATGTAAAATCGGTCGTAGAGTATTTATATCAATAACTGTCAGTAAGGCAGCGATCAATTTAAATAATTCGATGCGAAGCGTCGTCGAATTTGTGTTTCCCACTATTTCCATGTTTATAATTCTACGAACTCGTTTAATCAACCATAGTAAATTCACTCGTTGTGTGCTGTCGTCTTCATTCTGATTCCTATCATCTTCTTGATTTTGTTTCTTATTTATGGGCACGGACTGTATAACCCTCGCGATGAGGATTAAGTTTTTAATAACCTGTTCCGCTAAATCACTTTTTGTGCTTTCAGGTTGCAACTGCGCGCATAAATCTAACGTTAAAGATTTTAGTGATCCATTCGGGTCTGTCAACAAATACCCTGCATCTAACTGTTCTCTTTTAACCAGTAACTTAGACAATGTATCAACATCAATTGAACTTAGCACATACCCAAGAAACTGTGCAGCACCTAAACGCACCCAGTCATGGGGATAGGACAATAGTGTTTGGACACGAACCGAAATATTTTCAATATCAGCGGTTCTCTTCAAAAAACTGCGACATTGCGAGCTCAATTTCAATAGCATTTGTAGCACTTGATACAAATGATGGTCGCGGTTGCGCTCCTTAATGAAACCCACTGGCTCTTCTTTTTGCAGTCGGACAAATTTGCCAGGCGCATCGTCGTTTTCCATTTCTTTGTTGAACTGTTTAAATATTACAGGGATTAGTGTTTCTATGCGTGACTCAAACTGGTCCTTTTCCACGTTAATAAGCAAACCGCAGAGCTGCGCTGCTAACATGCGATGTAAGATCTTCTTATCCTTAAACCACGTCAACAACATTTCAAACAAAGGATCGCGGTCTGGTTTTTCTAGGCGTTCGAGCAATGCAGTTATGCATTTGCTGGCCATTTTGCGACAATGGGGGACATCGTCGTTGACTAAACGTGTCCCGATGCTGACTAGGAATGTTCCAGCGAAACTTTTTATGACATACTGCAGTAAGCAACGACAAAAAAAAACAACAGTTATGAATATGAAAATATACTAAAATTTTGCTACTTACAATTGGAAAACAATTAATAAATATCTGTAACATTTCCAACGCCGATTCTCTTCCGGTTTGCAACGCGTAGTTCAACTGTGCCAGGTAGAAACTCACATACTTTTCCAACTTGCCTCCCAGCGGATAATCCATTACGTAATGATGGTAGACAATGCGGCATTGCTGACGGACATGTGGCAACTCCGAAGTGATGCTCAACTCACCGACTTTCATTATAATCTCCGACATTTCAGGCACTATAAGTTTGCGTGCAATTATGGCTTTCAACAGGCCGAATGCCGTCGCCTGTCGTTCGTAATTGTACAAATCTTGTTCAACATACATGAGCAGAACTTTCAATTGATCCGTTTCTATAACGTGGTATTTAACGTCTCGTACCAAAACGGACATTGTCTGTGAATATGTACACGAAAACAATAAAATAATCATCGATTTAAAAGAGAACTAAAGAAATACCTTAAAAGCTGCGACAACTAAATCGAAATTATCGCCCTTATGAAGTCCTGCGGATGCATATTTATGTAATAAGGCGAATAAGGACTTTGTAATATCCGTAATGTTGTCCTTCAATGACGGGAGTTCGTATTTAAGAAGCCATTCCATGCATTGAAGCGAAATTGTATTGAGCTGCAAGTAAATATCATAATCGTAAATAATTTCTTAATATTTTGTTGTTTCGTTGAATCAATCAATACTACCTTAATATGCGGTGTAGTAATGCAATTTTTCAGAATTCCAACGAACGGATCAATGAATCCTTTGTAATCCTCTGTGGCATCTTTAAATTTATCCCGTTTCAGCAACAAATGGCATAGTTTCAAACCAAATTCAACCAGCAAATGACTATTGGCTTTCTGCGACGATTTAACTTTACAAATGCGAATGCCAGCCCTGCCAACAGGCTGCTTCGGAATAATCAAACAATCAACTCTCTGTCGTGCCAACTTTTCCGATTGCTCTTCCGTCAGTTGAGGTTTTTCTTTGTAAAGCAAGTCCGGAATCGACTGTGACGCAGTACCATAGGCGAATTTCAGTACGGCATCCAAAGATAAAAATTTATTGACAACCAAGCCTAAAGCAACTTGCTTTAGACATTCACCAATTTTATTGACGACCTTCAAAGAGTTAGTTGAGCCCAGGATTCGTTTAATCGGCAACAACAGATCCATAATACATTTCTCCGTGATAAAAGTAGCCAGAATCTGCAAAGTATCGTAACTTTTCGGTGACGAAGCCTCGCTGGTCTTCCTAGTAATCTTTGAGACTTCGCGTTCATCCGCTAAAGCACCAAACAAGTCGTGCATGCATAAATCCACAACGGTCAACAAAACATTGTCAATGTGGCCGGGCTCATAATGTGGTCTCAACGAGTTAAGTATCGCGTGAATGGTGAAGAGCAGTACGTGCATCTGGAAGCCCTTATACTGAAGACCAGACATTTCACCCAAAATAACGCCTAGATAATCCGGGCCCAAAGTTAAGACAATCTTTTGGAGAGTTTCACGAGCTGTGCGTCGTACGCTTTCTAGTTTTGTCTTCAAAAACGTGCATAGTTTCATAATGACACCCGGAAGATTGCGGTCCAGTATGGCTTTCGGTAGCCGTTGAAGTAGTTTGACGACAGCGAGAGTGATGGGAATGCGGACTAAGTCTTCATCCTCCCGTTCCTCACGAGTTGAGCGCTTATAATTTAGCTTGTGGGTGCTTTCGTACGTGGTTTTCATTGCCAAGGCGCGATTCAGTTGAGGAAGAAGTATTGTCTAAAGGAAAATATAAGAAGATAAAATAAATGTTGATATTAAAAGAGCAAAACAGTGAACTGAACGAACCTTGATGATTCTGATGATGCGTTTTGATGCTGATTTGCACAAAATGGTGGTTTTCTCATAAGGTTTGACTTTAGCATCAACTTCCGATACATCTTCTTCGTAAATAGGGTCTTCTGCGTCTTCATCGTCACTTTCTGAAACTGAATCTTCATCGTCTTCGTGTTTTTTCTTTTCATCGACGGCTTCTTGCGCCGGAATCATTTCTGCCGCATCTTCCAATTCTTCATTTGTCTCCGCAAGTTCTAGTCCTTTGGTCAAATCAAAATGATACGCATCCAATATGTGAACAACAATTTTAACCAGTTGTTTCTGATGCCCAACGTCGTGCATCAACTTCCCAAGATAATTCTTTAGGAGAGCTTCGTAATGATGCCAGGGCATCAACCGCGCGACGGTACCAATCACTTCGCACGCACTATCAATCAACGAATGTTTGCCAACAAACTCGTCGTTGCACAAATAATAGGTAGCCAAGGGCAAGATGTACTGAGTCAAAGTGCGAATGTTCGGAGCTGTCTCCTCCTTGGAAAACACTTCTTTGACTTTCAACAAGGCACGAGCATGGCGATGCATTTGCAAGTGAACCAAATTCTCAAAGAAATCAACTTCGAGGTCAGCTATACTCGTCAATTTATTAAGATTCTTGAGGATGACGTGCGCGTCGGGGCATTCACGTGCCAATTGCCCTAGCAAAGCGATACAATCGTTCCTAAGCGAGCCTTTAAATCCGTTTTTAATCAAAGGGAATAAAGTTTCATCTAATATATAGGCAAGTTGTGAAGGGTATTTCATTACCACGGTCGGGGTTATAGTTTTAAGGCAGTCCGTGGCACTTTCTCGAATGGACAAATCCTTTTCCACGGTCATCATGTAGAAACAGTTGTAAATTAAGAGAATGGAAAGTTCGAGTGATAGATTGCCTTCCTTAAAAAGGGTTTCAATTCGTCGGAAGGCCGCTAATCGTCGGTCGTAGTCCGGCTGGTCGATCCATCTTGAGTTGAAAGAGTTCAATTCCACCATGAGTTCGTTAACGAGCAAGAAATCCGTCGAATGCGTGGATATATCAGTGACAATATCACAAAGCACTTTGCGACAAGTGATTTCCTTGACGCAAGCAAAAAGCGGAGACAATCGTTTAACATGGTTCAGAGGACTTTCCACATTTAATAACAGATTCCTGATGGTAGTGAGCAACTGGAGTAGGTCCTCTTCCTTGGTTCCAAGTTTAGTTTTCTTGACGACGATAGGAATAAGCAGCTCCAGAGTGGAATCGCTTATTTCAGCTTCCCAGACAAGCTCCGAAATCCTTGAGAGGATCACTAAATCGCGTTTGCTGATGTTTCTCTTCTTTTTTAATAACTTCTCCTTCATTTTGACGAGAATTTGTGGAACGTGCGGCAAGAGAAGACAACTTCCATAATTTAAATTGTTTTCGGGAACGTTTAATCTCGCCAAGGTTGAAGTTTCGATGGGTACGACATTGTCAACAAGTACATGCTGTTCGCCATCATCCATCGTCAATTTTAACATGTTCTCAATCATTTCCATTATAAAGTTATTAACGGAAACATGCACCTTGCGATTCATTAATAGTTTAATGACATTGTTCAATGGATAGCATTCTGGAACGTTTTCCTTGTGCTTGACTAACATGGGATAGAACCGTGGGTGAGAGGCCCAGAAAGCAATGAGTTTTAATAGGGTTGTTGGACTGTGCATGCCCTCGGTGTCGAGTTTTACGATATACGGCCAGACAAAAGCTTCAAATACTGCGTTTACTTGCTCGACGTCCCATTGGTACTCGAATCGGGAAAAAAACTGCTCCACTAACATAATCGACGATGTTCTCAAACTCCGAAGAATAGATAAGTAGCCGGAATGTATATGCTGTCGTTTCAGAAAGGCACCTTTCAATGTAGCACCGATGCAAAGCAAAATACGAAGGACAAAGTGTAATATTTTGTGGTTCATCAAATTGCCGAACTGTTCGAACACAACTTGCAACAGATTTACGGTGCTTTGTAATCTTTTCGGGGGTATGAAGTTCTCCAAGTCAATTGACTCACTAATCAAGGCGATTAACTTAGTTGGATCATCGTTTTCTTGTTCCAAAGAGAGTCCGGGAAGGTTATCGTAGAATTTGAACGCCATTTTGATGAAGAGCAACATTTCGTTTTCCTCACAACCGCTAAGAAAGCGAAAGATCATGTTGCGCCGTTGCAGGCCGGTTCCTTTCCTCGCTTTAGCAAGCATTTTGCTATGTACAATCTTAAGAACAAGTGGTATCAAGTCCTGGCGATGCTGCGGTTGTACTTGTGCGGAGGCGGCATCAAGTTTGAAGTGAACAAGTTCGTGCTTTAATAGTTTATCGTCGATTATATTGTATAAATTGGAAGCGTATGGTGTCACGTTCTTATTTTTATATGTCAACAGGCAATCTAAAACGTGCTTCTGGACTTCCCAGTTCTTATGAGCCAAAAACTCGAAATATATTTTGTACAGTTCAGACTCTTTGTACATCGACCTAGGACTTCTCACCTTGCCAAACACAATTAAGTGTTGCAACAAAAGCTTTAGAACGGCTTTAGCTCCGCTTCTAACAGCAGGTTTCGTCAATTCACTTTTAATCATGTCTGTTTCCGTTGTTTCCGCGGTTTCTTCGTCTTCCTCTGCATCGTCTATAGTGGCGTCAAAAACTTCTTCTGTAGCTTGTCGGATGTTCATAACAAACGCTACATCGCTGTTCGTCCTCATATACTCGTCATTGATAAAAGAAAGAAACAAATCGACGATGTCACGGTTCCGTGCCTCGGCTATATGCGCAAAATTTGTCATCGATTTCCATAACATAATGCGATAGTTTAAATAGTCGGGTTTATCTTCAATGAGGCAAGTTTTCTGGTACAAATCGCCAAGGAAATCGAATTTATCTACGCAAGGCAAAATGTTGTACGTTAAACTTGGAGGCTGCCGTACATTTTGAGCAGCTGTCCTTAGTTCCTCTACGTACACCTTCCAAAATGTATCAATATCAATGCCATTTGCCAGGGAGGCTATTACATTGACAACTGGCTCCCACAGTAACTTAAAGTTCATGTAGAGAACGCCGCACAAGTAACGTAATGGCAGGTCGGCGAATTCGGTGTTGTTGGCGAGTTGCATTTGATGCTTCTCAAAGTTGAACCGCTCGAGGATCTGCAGTTGATCCCTGTAGGTGTCCACCTGTGGCGTCGTAGATTCGACGTGGTAACATAACGAGAAGATGGCCCACGTGTCATCAATAGCAATTATCAATTCGAAGAGCGAATACAGGTGTGAGGTATATAAACGCAACTGTAATTAATAATAGCATAAAAATCACGCAAAAGTAATTATAGCGAAGAACACGTTAAAAACAAAAACAAACACACACACACACACACAATTAATTACCTTGTGATATGGCGAATTAAAGTTGCATTTCAACGTATCGTGGCATTTAAGTAAAGTTTGCTTGTCTAACACTAGCCGTTTTGACTGGGCGTAGGTGAAATACAAATCTAACGATTTCAGTGCCCAAATGTATCTAGGCTTTGTTGATAGAGGCAGTAACGTTTCAAGTAGCACGTCCTTTATAGCTAAGTCTGAAGTACTTTCATCTCTTTCGACTGAACAATGAATGTAGCTTTCAATCGTGGCAATGAGAGCGAACAGGTGTTTTACCAATATGTCGTCTTCATTTTCGCTCATTTCTTCGTAAATATTTACAATTTTCTCGCACAACTTTACAATATTTTCGCGTATTTGCCCTGTTGCTTCTTCCTCGCCCTCTTTTACAACTAAATGTGGAAGTACTATAAGGGCGCTTACATAGCGCTCCATTTCATCGATATGCACATTGTTTTCAATATATCTTATCAAAATTTTTCGGATTTCTTCACTTTTTGCACCAAACTCAATTTTGTAGTGCTGCCAACTTCCAAATTCAGCATCATCAAAACAAAGCGGGGCCTTATTTAACAACATTTTAGTTAACAAAGCTAAACATTCATCGTCAAGTGTCGTTTCAACGCAATAGTTTAAAAATTTTGGCAGAATCGCGCTCCTAAATAGGGGATAATCGAACGTATTCTCGACAAAATAAAGTAGCACATGTTTATCCTTCCATGATAGTATCCTTTGGACGAGGATACTGGCCTCCGCTTGCGTTAAGTTGATACATCGCGCTTGCAACAGGATAATTGTGATTTTCACTGTGGTAAGGACAATGTTCGTGGGCAAATAGACTTGTAACAACTCACGTATGCATTTCGAAACGACTGACGTGGACTTCTGCAGAAAGCGACCTGATTTGTATTCGACTGCTTGTCCTAACAATGTCAGCAGCAAATTGATAGTATTGGCCTCGTTGGAAGCACGTAGCTTGCTCCATTTCATTACTTGTTTGTCCAAAGTGGTCAACAAAGTTGTGAATAGTAATTCCCCACGGTCCGGAGTGATATTCTCAGTTATATGCGCAATCAGTTTCTCTAAAACAGCGAATAAGTCTTCCTGTATCACTTTGTCATCGTGTAACGCATCAAAGGTTATCAGTAGCACATTATTCGCACAGCTATGAAACTGTCCTGTATGCCCTTTGACGACTTCACATAACAATCGACCACAGCCATTGATACCCTACGAATTTCATGTATTAAATGAACAGATTATTAAATTTAGCACTTACGTCTTTGTGGTGCTTAACGGATTTCAACACCAAAAGCAGGAAGCTTTTGAAATCTTTGACCTTTCTAGCGACGAAAGCAAAGCTTTCCGCAGCAAAATTATTGATATACCCATGATATTCTTCCGATAGGAGAGGCAACAATGTCTTGAACACGACGCCTATGTCGCCAGTGATCGGTCTCCAAAGGTATTTAAACAAATATGCCAAGCAATGAAACGTCCACTCAAGCTGTTCTGAATTTTTTGTTTGCAGCAAGTGGATCAATAAATTGAAGAACTCATGGTAGAATGGGTAAAAGTCTTGCCTTAAGTCTTTCGCCAATGCGACAACCAAGCTACAAATAATTTAATTTTTTTTATTGATAACTTACTCAAGTTTGTGACTTACTCAAGTAATGGTTGCAAGGCAAGCTCGTTTTTCGAGTTTAGGTGTTTAACGAGTACATTCTTAATATTTTCTTTGTTGAAAATGAGTTGAGGAAGTGTAACGACATTGTAAACGTGAATATCTCGTTTGAATTGGTCATAGTTCTCGGTAAGGTTCAAATTATTCCATTTATTGATCGTTTGATGAAAGTGACAATGGTCTTCTTCCTCTTGGTCTTCGTACTCATGGCCAACTTTGTGGAATACATCGACATCGATTTTGTTGATTCTTTCAGCAAATGGGATGAACTACGATTCGAATGGTTTTGTTTTAAATGTTTTAATGCTTTTGAAATAAATATTATCGACTTCGGTCTTACCTTGAAAGTATTTTCACTTTTGTGTCTTGATGATTTGTTCTTCATCTTTCGACACTAATTGTACACATAAATTATATCACGACCAGAGTTTCAAGATGCAAACAGAGATCATAACACGTGCGTGAAATGGATCTCGGAAATGGGCACTCAATTTGAGGTTATGTATATTTCGGTTCTCGGGTTCCATGCTGTCACCATTGAAATGCATTAGAACTGGAATGGATCAATGGACTCGCCAGTGCGCTCAAAGCAGATGTTAGGTTTGTTTCATCAAAGCACCGAACTAGTTCTGAACCGTTCCGAACTGTACGACGCATGAGCAGTTTTGAAAAAGCGTTGTTTTGAACGGTTCAGAACTAGTTCGGTGCATTGATGAAACAAACCTATTGTTCCACGTTTCATCATGATGGACGTCACGAAGCAGCTGATTCGGACCATTGTGGCAATAAAAGGAACATCTTCGTGTTCGTGTTCTCGCTGTGAACGCAAATGAACATATGAACTCGAACTAATATAATTGGAGCCGAATCAGCTGTTCCATTAGAAGGTCAAATAGGTCATCCGGGGGACATGGAATGCATGGAACATCTCTATTTGTGTCAGGAGCAACAGAGTGAGAAAATTTTGTTGATTGCGTTAAATTAAAATTTAGACAATTCGACGTGTCTGAACGAGAGGCAAATAATGGTAGTGAAAGCTCTCTTTCTCTCTTAGATGGCGAATGAAGGGACGATGCCTAAAACGAATTCACTCCATTGATCGTCCATTCCAGTTAGTATACATTTCAATGGCATGATCTCGCTTGTATGCACGTGACTGAATTTCACTTGGGCACAAGCTTTAGATAAGCGCTTACATTCGGACTTGTTTGAATTTCCCGCGCTTAGCAGAACTCTACACACCGGTCCCACTACCGGCCCGACCGACAACTGACAATTGACATCACACTTTCATGCGTGAGTGCGACTGACTGACCGGTCCATAACGAAACAGTTAAAGTAAGGTTAGTCCCAGATTTTTTTAAACAAATGTTTTGTTTAAATCCTGATTTAAATCTCACTATCATTAATAACTAACATGGATTTTAATGGTCACAACTTGGACTGGGAAACCATTAGCACTGTTATAAACGAAAACAAAACGTATCAGAAAGAATGTAATAGTGCAAGTCCTTACGAATCGTTTAAAAACTTTTATCAAATGCTTATCAGGTAATTATCACACGCATGTTTTATTTATAATAATTGAAAACAATTCGTTGTTGTATATTTTAGCAATGATGGCAATGATAAAAGTAAAATAAGTGTATGGATGAATAACGAAATGCAAGTTATGAATAGGAAGTCAGATAAAAAAGCGGAGTCATTGCGAAACGAAGGCAACAAATTCTATTTGAAAGGAGCAAATACAGATGCCCTTCGTTTGTACGCAAAGAGTCTTCGATGTGCAACATACAACGGACCCGAGTATGGCAAAGCATTGGCTAATCGTTCAGCAGTGTCGCATTCATTAGGCGAGTATGAAGAATGCTTGAAAGATATTGAAATCTGTTTCAAGAGCGCATATCCGAAGGAATTGAGACCTAAAATACAATTAAGACAACTACAATGTTACTATCAGTTGAACATGGAGGAAGAGTTCCACGTCCACGTTCATCATTTTGGCGACCAGTTCAAAGGGAATGGTTAGTATACACTATCGTTGTTTAAATAAATGTGTGGATTAATCAAAGGGTTGACTGCAGCTATCTTCGAGGAACTTATACACAACAAGACGTGCAAAAATGAAATACTGCATTCTCGAAAGAAATCAAGAGCACGTTTAACATTGAATGAATACTATGCGTTTGCGTCAAAAGATGTCAAGTTATGTTATGATGAATTATGCGGAGCGGGCCGTCATGTAATTGCTGCGAGAAATATCAAAGCCGGAAGCGTTCTGTTCAAAGAGAAGGCGTTCATTGTGGCGCCGATTTTTACATCGGATGGTGACATTGTTGATGGGATATGTTATCACTGCTTGAAACACATTACATTTTCAAGTGTACCGTCAGTATTTATCACTTTGTCTTAACTGCGTTAACTGATTGCGTGACATTTTACTGTAATTCATTTGCAGTTGTGAGTCTTGCACGTATTGCATATATTGCAGTGATAAATGTAAGAAAACATCGTGGGATTTGGGTCATCGCTTCGAATGTCCGGGTATGATCATCTGGTACGCGCTTGGCCACGGCTTGCCAGCCTTCAAATTTGTCATGAAAGGAGTTCTGTGTGGTTTTCGGGAGCCTTCACATCCCAGCGAAAATATATACCATATATACCAATTTGGCAATTACATTGATAATTACCCGTACGCCAATACCTTGGTAACACATTTCAAGGAGCGCGAGGATAAAGTAATGCTCTGCTCAACGGCATTTGTTATTGTCGCATATTTAAAAGACAACACTGATTTTTTCGATTACATACGGGCACGTGTTGAACGCGCAAATCACGAACATGTTGAACACCTAATTGGCGGTTTGCTTGTGAAGCATATGGCGCAATTATTTTGCAATGGGTGCGTTGTGGAAACAGCAATCCAGCAGCCCATTGCAGCTGCTATTTATCCGTCGATTAGCATGATGAACCATTCGTGTTCATCAAATATTTCGCTTGAGTGAGTTTTGATTTGTCAATTTTTGCTTTATATTTGTGTATATTGATGTATCGTTACAGGTATGATGGTTGTATTGCTATAGTCCGGGCGGCTGAAGACATTCCCAAAGGCGGTCAACTTTTTAATAATTATGGCGTTGATTGGAATTCGATGCAGTTGTTTAGCAGGCAATCCCATTTAAGCTTAAATTATTTTTTTGATTGCCACTGTGAAATATGTTTATGTGAAAAGTATTGGCCCAAATAAGGGCGTCATCATTCTGGATCTTTCTATTAGTATTTCAAAGTTGTTTATTTTGTAAAAAAAATAATTTATTATTCATTTTCGTGTTAAAATATCAAGGGTTCGTTCCTTTTTAGTGCGGGGCAAATTCAAACTTGTTGAGATTGGCTTGCGTGGTGCTGTACCCTTGCGGCACTAAATCTAACTAAGTTTTTTTAAGCGGTTTCACTAGTGGCACTCAAAAAAAATTTTTGGTTACCAAAAAACAAAAGGTCTCAAAGTCTCAAGTAGTAAATGCTATCCGAGAACGCGATGACCGAAAAAAAAAGTTGTTAATCTGTTTCGTTACAAAAGTAACGAATACATTTTTAAATGAATACTCGTTACATCGAATCCCTTCGAGTAACGAATACAAAGTAACGAATACGTAGTTACTTACCCATCACTACCTTTCAAGATCCACTCCAGATTACGACAGTGAAAATTATAGTTGCGCTCGTGGTCGTTGAACACACAAGTTTACCGCAATATAAACCATCTGCGATTTTTGTCATTAAGCCTGGTGAATATAAATTTTTAAAAAATACAGTTTGTTTTATTAACGGTTTTTATAAATCAATAAATTTATGTGAAAAATGTGGCCCAAGTTTAAAGCAGTTTTTCTATGTAAACTGCAATTTGTTTATGAGGATTCCGACAAGGCATAGCAAATTAAAGAACGTTTGTTTAATAAAAGATCGCTGAATTAAATTTGCACCGCTCTGTTTTTCGGATCATGCACACTACAATTTCTTAAAACTCATCGATCGTAAAAGTAATTTTGTTCGGAAAGTGGAATTGAGATTGACTACGTTTTCATATCACTAAATTTCTGGCCAGTTTCCACTTTTCGGTCAAAACTACTTTTACGATCCATGAGTTCTACGAAATCGAAGTTAGCATGATCGGAAAATTATTTTATATGTAAAATAAATTTAAAAAAACATTTGGAGTGGCCACTATTTAAATATAGCCAGTTTCTTCATAATTACATGTGAAAAGTTGAAAATTAAGATAAATTGATGAAACACCCTGCATCTTTAAAACACCCTGAATATTGCATATTTCATTTGTAAGTTTTATAACTAACTTTCATCTGCTTCAGCCGGCGTTTTTTTTTGTCAATTTTGTGTGTTTATAATGTTAGCCCGTCTCCATATACGAGCATGCGTTCGTTGCGCTTAGAATGTGACTCATTTGTAATTTTGAAAATTAATATCTGACAAACTATGTCTACGAGAAAATGTAATAGGAATTGAAATGTAGACAATTGAAAGTGCTATAAGAATTCAAGTGAAGTGCCCTTTTTTACCGACCGATTTATTTTTACACCACCCTCTATTTAGTGGGAAATCGGCCCACATACCAAATTTTATCCCCATACGTTGATTGGTTTACCCTTAATTTTGCTCACACACAGACAGAAAAATATACAACTAAAGATATAATAATTTATAATTACCGCCTGAAGTATTTGGTAATATATTTGGTAACTTTATCGTTTAAATTGGGCTTTGGCTTTTGGTCCTCCTAGTTTTTAAACATACAATATACCTACTTAGCATGTTTTCCAAACTATTAACCTTAGAGAAATTTAATTTACAAAATTTGTAGATAATTGAAATACTCTTAAAACAAAACATGCACATGCCACTCGCGCGTACACACGCGGTCGCACACGTACTCGTGCGCATATTATAATACGTACAAAATTTTTCTGGTTTTTATTCTGATCGGTTTATTCGGATCGTCGCCCACGTTATCTTTCATTTTGTAATGTTTTTTAATTCGCACTTTTCAATGGGATAATTTCGAATTGATCATTGATATTATGAATTTAGAAAAGTTTTAATGAACCCTCTTTATGGTTTAAATTTATATTTATCGCCGGTCAAAATCAATAACTGTTAAAGAGCATTTATTGAACATTTTCATTAGAATTCGGTCAAGTTTTTACCGCTTTACGGGTCAGCACCATTTGTGTTAAATTCATTATTCCACTTGGACGTTTCTGTGGATTAAACAATATATCAATAAGGGAAGCACGCACCCGTAAATTTTCCTACTTGATTCAGCTACTGTTGTATCAAGATCCATAAGCATTGAATAGTATTTTATTTAAATACACCCACTCATTTGTAGGAATAAAGTAACTCACTTCAGAGTTCTCTTGTTATGGTTGCTGCCTAAGTTAGACTTGTCGAAGAATATTTAATTTATTCAGTTGCGTTTTGGTTCAGAACAGAAGTTTAAGTTTCCTTTCCAACTAACTAAGTTACGCAAAATGTTTTATTTAGGTATTTCTATTAGTTCTGACTTATTATATGAATGTTTTTTTACAATAATATAAGAATGAAAACTTTTACTGCTATAACAAATATGCATAAACACTCGAATACCTATTTATATACCTAGAGATGAAATCATAATGAACTACAAATTTGAAAATTAAATTGAAACACTAATTTCGTTTTTATTAATAAAAAAAGCCAAATTAAAGTAATTGTTGGAAATGTTCCCCGTTTTGGTCAATGCACAAGTTTACGCGCGCTTCTCGTGCTATGAAAAGCATTATGGTTGCACATTCTTCAACAATTCTTTGTTGCAGTGCTTGCAAATTATTTAGAGGCAGTTTCGCGAAACACACCAACACAATTTCGAAGGCACGCATAAAAGTCCTGTGTTAAGACTGCTACGGCTGATAAGTGCTCTCGAAAATTGTCCAAACATAAACGCTGACTGTATTCCCAAATTCCCAAAACTAGCACAACAGAGACGAACTGAAATGTTCGCAGTTCGGCTAATTGCAACCGTCTCCATACGGGAAGTTGTAAATCTGCACCTTAGTCTCTCTATACTTTTCAAATTTATATGAAATATACAAAATTGTTTATTTCTATGGTTATAACATAAGATAAAGTGATAACACATAGTAAAATTCAATTGTTTACATTGTATGTCTTTCTTTTCATTCAATACAGATGCATATAATTTCAGTAAGTCGAATTCATTGGCAAGCACACACAGGCATACACACACACACACACACGACCTATAAATAAGTCACTGTGTTGTTTATGTCGTTCGTAGCTAATCTTGTATTATTCTATCTGCTATTGTTGTTGTGCGAGGAGGGGTGAAAGGGGTGCGGTGGAACCAGCGGTCAACTGAAATAAACTCGGAAATAAACCAAAAGTTACGAATGCGAATGCTAGCGCCGCGTGGCCATGATCCAGTTTGAATTTGCAC
>JARJEB010026932.1:0-18176 GCA_030264535.1 Liometoxenus newtonarum
ATTTATTTATGATTCAGTTTCACGTTATCCTAATATGGTCATACAATTTTGTTAACGTATGTTGGAAAAGCATTCGGCTCTTGGCGTATTTTAAAAACATCAAACTAACAATAAGGGTCGAAACGCGTTTACAGTGTTATTGCATTTTCTACATTTATCTTACACTTGCTTGTACCTTTCATTCACTCTTTTTAAAGTGAACTTTCTAGAAGATGCTCATGAAACATGATCGAACAGTTAGTTACAGGACAAAGGGAGGAAATAAGGCAACGATTCGGGTCGAATGGAAGCATTAAATTGGGATTTAAAGTGAGATAAATAGAATGCAACGAAATAACGAAACGAGGAAGAAAACTGGTAGATTGCGAATCGATGAAGAATGAAAAAGCAAAGAAGCTACACAAAGTAGACAATTAAATTTATACACTTTGGTCATTTCTATATAAGTAGGTATTATTTTATTCTTAAATGTTAAAATCAAAATTAAGGGTAACTGCTTTTTTGGGATACCTAAATTTATAATTGTGAATGTTTGTTAGACGCTTGCTTTGCTTCCCCTCGAGGTTCCTGGAGTATTTCTGAAGGTTAAATTGTAAGTGGCACACGACTCTGAGTTTAGTATTGTAAATAATTAACTTGAGAATTTAATTAGTTGACTATCAGTGTCAATGTCAATAAGTCATTAATGAATCTCAAGTTTAAGAAAAAGCACAATTAACTAGAGATCTATCAATATAGTACTAGAAAAAAGCATTTCGAAGAATTCATCACTTGACTTGATTGTGAGTGGTTCGTTCAATTGTACTGCAAGTAGGTATACGAAACCATGTACTGTTGTTCATTTAATTAAGTGGTCAACGCAATCAAATGTGACAGGTTAGAGTTAATTGCCAAAACAATGAAAGCGCACCATAGAAATTCGTCCATGACGTCGAGTACTCTCAAAAGCGTTCAATTTGATGTTTGGTTGTTGAGTGCCAAGTGAACAAAATCAACCCGCCAAAGTACCTACCTACACACACAACGTCAATTTTATAAATTTATTTCAATGACTACAAACCTTTTGACTGTTTGTTGTTATTCCCTAAACTGTGCTTATATTTTAATTTCTACCAGCAATAAGAATGTTTTCTTCAAGCAACTTTTATTTTTGTTGCGTTTCTCATTTGCATGTTAACGCTGTAAGCTAAGCTAAAACACTTCGTGTTAAAGTTAATTTGCTTTTTGTTTGCTCTTTTCTCTGTTTTATCCTTTTATTGTGCTTCGGTTTCCTAATTAAGAAAAGTCAAAAGGACCAAGAAAAAGCAGTAAGTATAATAAAAGTACTTATAATAAGCCAAATTTTGAAGATGTTCACTTTGTCCTTATGTTTCCTTTTTGTTAACAACACTACAAATTTATAACTTAAAACAATACTGGTTTCAATATTTTATTTTTAATTGCCAACTTCTATATCGTCCTTTCGTTTTTCTTTCCCTGCGACTTGCTGAAGAAACGCAACGGGACGTCATTGCGTGGAATATGCAAACGTGGATTGACGTCCTGAACCGTCCGTCATCTTGAGGAAAACTAATTAAAAACAGAACTGTTTGTCATGTCAACATCAACTTCATCAATGTGATTAGAATCTTTTTTCGTGTAAATTTCTATTTTCAAATATACGTTTGTTCATTTTACTCAGTTGCTTTTCTCGTTTAGCGTTTTGATTTGTTCTTATGTATATAATTTTCATGCAATGTCATATATTTTACGATGAATTTGATTATGTATAATAAAACAACGGCGAAGATGATTTTGTCTTCCGCTTCGAGTTCGTCTTTTCGTTTTTCTAGACTTAGAACTTGATTATACGACTGGTTTTTCAACATGCACAATTCTGAACTTGAACGAAGCGTCGATCAAGTCACGAAAATGGAATTCCGTCACTGCTAACTGTGGGGGGTTTTCCGCCTTAGGGACGAAGGACGAAGGGTGCATATACATCCATCCAACGAGCTTAATACCTTCCCACAGCTAAGCTACCAACACGAATACTGGATTGGTGGACGAATTTGGACGCTTATTGATCGTAAAACATTTATCATCCGAATATAACTATGAAAAATGTAAAAACCGCATAAAGGATAATTGTTCTGTCATATTTTGAATGTAGTTACATGAAATAATATTTATTCAGAGGATTTTGATTGGGGTTTATCATTTATCCATTATGAGCATGTAAATTGCAATAATAACTATCCAATAATAAATATTCAGAAAATAAATTTAAAAAAAACTTGTTATCTAATTATTTATTTAATTCATTCGGCTGTAACTTTATTTATTTAATTCCCTATGAGCTGAACGTGAAAAAAATATTTGAAATACGAGATCGATTTATTCATTCAACGATTGAATGCACTCGTAGACAAGTTAATATTGACCGCCGCTGGTTCTGGAATGAAAATCGATTTGCTAGCGCCAGTTAAAACTGTAAAGTGTTTACGTCGACAGAGGCGGATTTAGGCATGGTCCCGGGTCCGGTTCAATCAAAAGGCCTCCTTCCCAAGTATCCAAACTGATTTATTGGGTAGGCACTCCAACAGTGTTACCCCAGGACTGCTAAATAAAGCGGTCCGAGTGCGCCCCTGTGTCGTTATGTATTTTCTGTTTCTATTTAGTTATACTAGTTATACATTTCATTCAATTACAAATTCATTTCCATAGGGTTTCGTTTTTGCAATTTTACTATCCTTTATTTGCTCAAGTTTTTCATAAAAGTTTTCGTGTTTTTCTTTCAATCACATACCTAACTTTTCCAGTTGCGCATTGAGAAAGAGTTGCAAAGGTGCGCCTCCGTCGCCGCATCATAAGCATAGTTGGTGGTTGGTTTAAACAAGTTATTTCGTTATCAGCAAATTTTCTCGTTTCGTTTCGTCGACCATTCGTAAATGTAATTTACGGCTTGCTTGTACTATAGCCCAGTGTTTCTCAACCGCGGTGGTCCACGGCCAGCCCGCGACCGGTCCGGGACGTTTTTCCTATATTATTGGTCCGCCATATTTGTTTGCCCATAAGAAACTAAAAACCTAACATTGGTTTTTATTTCAGTCTTGGTAGCCAACATAATTCCTTTATTATTGCCGGGCCGCGAGTGTGAAAAAGTTGAGAACCAGTGCTATAGTCGATAGAATTTAACGCAGTAAGTCCTGACTGAGTAGAATAAGTTTCGGTTTACCGATCTGATGTGTTTCCATTTTCTGCTTGTCTCTTTCTGATGCATTACCAACTTTTGCCATATATACCTACCTATATTAGGAAATAGCTATCGGTGAAGCTTTCAGTCAGTCACAATCACATTTTGCTGTATCAGTTCCACCTTTCACGGACTTAGAACGCAACCGAACCTTTCCTCCGACTTCGACTTCGACTTCGCGTTCGATTCGTTTTAGTTCCGTTCCGTTCTGCTCAACGCTTCCTGCGGATGTATTACGGTAACGTGTAAGAAAGATATAGATAGTTTTCGTTACACGGTTTCGTTTTGACAGCTATTCTGACTGAAAATTCCGGAAACGCCAGGAGTCGAATTGAAATCGAGAACTTAAACGCACACATCAAAAATGAATGTTTCAGGAGAACTATATGAAAAGGAGGTTAATTAATGTGGACCGAGCTAAGCCGAGAAGTGAGACTCCCGCCTTCAGACGTCAAATCTACGGGGGCCCGACATTCAAAGAAAAAAAAACGTTAGGATTAATCGGTTAAACAACCAAATTATCTTTTAGTTAAAAAATAACAAACCATTATCGAAAGTATGAAGCGTTTTTCCCCTCGGTACGATCCTGTATATTTAACTCGTGTTAACTCCTTGTTATTTCAATTCGTATATTATTTTCTTCTTTTATCTCCACAACACTGTTTCTGTTTCGTAGGCATCATGATGAACTTTGTTTAGGGACGTGTTGTAATGTTGTAAATTCGCTTTTTTGTATGAATTGCTCTCGTAAACTCGTTTATAATAAACTCAGACCGCTTTTTATGGGCGCCGCCTCGGAGACATGGAAAATGTGTTAAAAATGTAAACACATGAAATGTTTGCATAAAAGTATGAAAATTGCATTGGATATCTAACATCAACTCACAAGGTTGCTCATATAAGGTGAACGAAGCAAGAGCACAAGAACGAAGAACAATATTTTCAGGCTCTTTCAAGCTTTAAGTTTAACAAGAAGGTATATACCTAGAAAGAACTATGAAAGTAAAGGAAAATTTTGAACCGGGGTTTGATATTTTCCTCTTGTTTGAGTCTTGTAGCTTTATTGTCCTTATTTAGCATTTTATGGTGTCGCCTTGCCTTTTCCCATTTCGTTTGCATCGCTATTCCTTATCCGTCCTTTTACTACGTTTTTTGCACTTTATACGCTTGATGTTCGTCCTTTTTGCCATCACGAACCACCGGTAGTTGATCGCTAACGTTTGTTACTATGTTTGTTAGACAATATTTTGTGTCCTTTTTGGTATAAAACAGAACTTCAATTTAACGCTCATATAACATTGTAAAACAACACATCCGTTTTATTAATTATATAAATTAAAATTTTATTTAATTTATTCTCTGTCAGGATTCTATTTTCATTACCAGATTTTGGCAGAATTATACTTAAAAGTTTATTACTGGTTTGCAAATTTATTAAATAATGGCTTTAAATTTTGTTTATTTGGCATTCATTATAACTTAACAGATTTATCGCTTTTTATTGAGCTGAAATATATTTTCAAATGTTAACACAGAATTTGAGAATGTCAGACCAGCGGGTGTTTAATAAAATTAAATGAAACGAATACATATGTACACATATTGTATTTTCTCATTCTGTGTTATCAAAGTTTAGAGAGTTCCAGAAATGAAATGAAGCAAAACCAACAAAAGTATACGCGAAATGTTTGGAAATTGTACAAAAATAAGTCGAAATCTTTTAAACAGTCTTCGTATGTTTTACGAGTATCCGATTAATTTTGGGCTTGTTCCAACAAAGCACCAAACTAGTTCCGAACTGTACGACGCATGAGCAGTTTTAAAAAAGCGTTACTTTTTTAAAACTGCTCATGCGTCGTACTGTTCGGAAATAGTTTGGTGCATTGTTGGAACAAGCCTTTTATGTACTTAATTCCGGATTCAAAATCCCGATTAAATTTCATTCAAATGTTTGCGTTAATTGAATTTATTTTGTTTACGTTTACACATGTATAGGTATACCGACCTGAAACTAGGAATTTAATTAATGTTTATTGAATTTTTGAAATATATAAATCTGTAAATTAATCCTAAAATCTTAAATTTTAAATGTTGAATTTTTTATTAAAGAATTAATTATTGACAATGGTTAAGCTTTTGCTTTATGTTTATGAATGCGTTATTAGTGTGTTGTGCGAAAATTCGTGTGCAATGTATGTATAAATATGGATGGATAAATTTATATATAGATAGAAGAAGAAAAGCTCAACGTTCGAAGCTCGCAGAAAACCCTTTCATTGCGTGTATTACTGGCATAAAGTTTATCCGGCTTAAAGGACTCGACAGAGGAGTCGAATGGTAAATGGAAAATGGTAAATGGAAACGATTCTACGATGCCACAACGACGAAAGCTCGCATAAAGAAACAAAAAGTTAACAAAAAATGTCAAAAAAGTTGCTTAGCAGAAAGAGGTAAATGAATTAGGAACTCACACATCAACAATTATCTTATTCTTTCTATGTGTTGTTTTTTTATTTTTGCAAAATTACTAATCAGATAATCCCATGCGAACAAATGAAATTGCACAAACTTTAGTATATAATGCTTTAATTAATATGATTCGCATCGCTGTATGGAACAACTTGTTCTGCTTCTGCCCTACGATGCGGGCATAAGCAGCCATTTGGTTCACAAGTAGGTACTCGGCGTAAAGCTGTAAAGCGAGCACAATACATATTTAGCTACTCCCTGGAGGAGAAAAACCCCTTTTAGAATGAACGAACAAACCACGAAATACAACTAGCACTACACGTTCTGCAATGAACACTAAGGTATATGTATATAGGAACACTATTGGGACTCTCATTAAATGACTATAATTCACGAACTCTCAACTGCGCATATGTATTTGTAGATGATGGCGTAAATGCAGCTCCAGTATAGTATATTAAGTATTAACGAAGTTTTGTGCACGCAAAACTACGAAACTGTGAAAACAAGATATTACCTTTATTCTAACTGCAAATGAGTTTGACGGTTTGGAATCGGCGCACTGAGGGAAAATAGTATATTATTATATGAGCGATTATGACAGCCATTGCTCACATAGATAATGTTTGAGCCCACGAGCAACTTTTCACTCTAGATACGTAATATACTATTTCCTACGGCCCACTTTCAAGCAAAAGTAAAAAGTAATGCGGAAAAGTCATAACTAAGGAAACAAAACAACATTCGCGCACAGTCTGAAACTTTCCCGCACAGTTTGCGTCAGTGTCATGGCGATGAGAGTTTGTGTCAAAATCGTTTTATAAACATTTTATTAATGTTCCGACGGAAAAATGCGACCGAAGGCAAAGCAGTGTACTTACATACCTAACGCGAAAACACAGTTCTATCTCTGTCCATCTCTTTCTTTTACGTTATATTTTCAATGCAGTAATAATAGGCAATTGTTGTTTGGGTTGCATACGTTTTGAAATTGTTGGACGTGTTGCATTCGACCGTTTAAAGTGTGACACTATATTCAAGCAACACTAGTGTTTTGATTGTATCTAAAATATGATTATGAGTGCAAAAAAATGTGTTCGCAACTCTTTGTGTTGACTGTTGAGAAAGACTTTTCGATCGTTTTATTACTCGCAGTCGCTTCGCTCGTGCTCGCAAAACACTCGCTCACAAGACCCTTCTCAACGCAAATTGTTGAGAAAATAACTATTTTAATAAGCATGTAACTCTTGCATTAATTTTCATAGTTATTATTCTTATTATAGGCACTTAACTAAAATTTAGAAATGTTTATTGTTAGTGAGAAACGAGAAACGCGGTGACCAAAAGAAAAAGCTCTTAAGTCTCAAAATTTTCATCTCTTCAGTTTTCGGCAAGCCCTCCAAATTTTCGTAGACCCTAGGGCCCTAGGCACAATGCCTACTCGGACTATGGTATGATACGGCCCTGATTATAGGTAGGTACGCATATTCTCGTTTCAACTTTTCAACATGTGTGTATTAATTAAATGTTGAAAACTACATTCTCATTATGTCACATCATTTGCAGTAACTCTATTAAGGATGGATCAACCCTTATGTCTTAATATCAAGTTTTACGATTATGCAACTATCCACACTTCTCCTACGCTTTTCCATTTCTATCTACTAACACTAACACAACTTTCAGTTAATGCGTCGGGTGGCTGTATCCTCAACAAGATTCAAAGATTATGAGAAGATGTTCATGAACGATGCTAAATGGAAGCACATTTATGCTCAAAATATACGAAGCAAGCCCCCTTGATAGTTAAGAAAACACCAACATGACCTAATCCCATAATATATACAAAGGAAAGGGATGTCATTTCAAGATGACTTTCCTCATTTCATGACTTTATAGCGCATCAAATGACTTTTGACGCTATATTATTTTCTAAAACATAATAGTCTAGCAATGACAGTTGCTGTTAGAAGTTGCAAGAATTGTTTTCGAAAGCACTGAAGCTAAAAACCAAAAACGGTTTTGTGAGATTTCAAAGTGCCGAGGGGCGCGCGCATCATCCAGAAACGAGATCTCATTTTATTCCATTAAATCCTAGTAAACCGAGTCTTCCTACTTCCTATATCTGCTGCTTAAATTGTTGCAGCACTCAACGGCGTCAGAAGCATGTTTTTCTCATTTTTGCTTGCACAGTTTTAACTTCAATCATGCACACTTTTCTGTGGTTTTCCATTTTCCACAAACGTGTGCACCGAATGTTTGGACGTGTTGTACTTCCAATTCTTTCTTCTTGCAAGTTTTAGATAGAATCCATCGATTTCTATATATGTGTATGGGTATGCTATGGTATGAGATTTATTGCCGTGGAATTGAAGAAACTATGCAATTTGGTGAACCCGGAATTGGACTCATGGAAGAGAGAAATTGGAAAATAGTAGGATGGAAGTTCTCGTCCTCTGCAATATACGTATATGCATCAGGTTCGTTGAATTTCCCAGATGTTGCACAAATGCTGCTCTACACCTAGACTAAACGCATGAAGCATTTAAATTGGTGCCATAATGCAATTTTGACTATTAGTAGGTTACAATCTGGTTAAAGACAATTTTCGAGACCGCTGAAAATTTAAACTTTGTTTATTCACCATCAACTTAGGAAATGTTAAGATGCGCCTAAAGAAAAGCACGATGAAGATACAGAACGAAAAAACTTACTTTGTCCAGTTTTTTGATTTAAGAATGCAAAGAAAAAATTGTGTGTTATTTATGGAATTATTCATTCAACCCAAAGTTGGTTGTGGTTAATGTTGTTTTGTTTGAAGTCCCAGTCAGAATCGGTTCATGATTTGCACTTCGCAGTATCTAAATAAATTAACTGCGGCATTTGCAACTAGCAACGGCGTTTATTCATATGATGATCACTTTCAGCGTGTGTTCACATTCATAGTTTTATGTTTTCATACTTCATACCGACATACCGTGGAATGGCCGGCATGACATGCACGCGCATATGCTTAGAAATGATGCATTCACATTTGAATAATTTTCTGACTCAATTACTCAATTCCAGAATTTATACTATTTCATATACTATATACTCGAACCCGCACGCGATAGGTTTAAATCAGTGAAAATGTTCAAAGGACTTCAAGGTACAGAGTTGCGTGATGTGTACTAATTTTCAAGGACGTGAACGTAAATATTACTCAGGATAAGGTTTATACACATTGACGAGACGAAACGTGGATGAAGGAATTTCTTTTTCATCAAAACGGATTATTGGAAACTCCTGCTGAATTTTTATATCCCAAAAAATGTTGTTTTTTGTGTGTTTCCGTGTGTGTGTGTGTTCCCAATAAATGCTATATGAAATATTGTAAGTGTTAAGTAATACGCTGGTAATTTTCTTTTGTTGTTTTATATGTTTTTCGTTCTTATTTTTATTTGTTCCAGATTTTCGTTTCGGTTATATTATCGGTTCATATCACCGCACACTTGCGAACACGAACGAGAATTTTATACGGCGCTTTTGCATGGAACGTAAATCAAATGTGAATAGTCCTAATACACTGTGTGATTTCCCATTCGCAAACATCGCGAACAAACGTGCATACATGACAAGAATCAAATGAAACAAATCTCATTGTTTGATGTTCATGTCCATAATATCAATTCGAGTGGAAAATTTAGCAAATTTATCCGGATAGGCGACAGCAGCGTACATTGTGAAGAGCTATTGCTGTTGCTGCTGTATTGTAATTTATTTTCATCGGATGACCATTATTTTTCCATTTTCTGGTTAATAGAGTACTTTGAACCTTGAATGAAGCACAAATGCATCTACAAATGTACAAAATTTATTGAAATTTTGATACAATTTTCAAAAGTAACTTAATGCGCTCGTCCTCCTACTAGTGATTTATTTATTTTATAAATTTATCAACTGGTTAACACTTTGGTTGTTGATCGGGGGGTCGTGGGTTCAAATCCCAGAGCCGGAGACAATTGTGTCGACTGTGTTCAATAGATATGCATACTGTCAATGTTACATTTCGTAGAAACAGTCGTCTATCCAAAGTAGTCTGGAATGAGAAGTGTGGCCCGGGATATGGTAACCCGTAGAATGCGATGAATTGTAGTAACATGAAAATGCAAAAACACATCAAGTCTCACCCACACGAGAAACGTCTCACACTCGAAAACTCGAAAAGGTAGAGCAGGCGAAGGATATATATACACATAAATTTCCCTTTTATAAAAAACACCTTCGAGTTGTTACTTAAGTTGATCAAACACATACCTACGAAGGAAGAGTAAAAGCTTCAAACATTTCCACTTCTCATAACAGTTGGCGCAATATTTAATAATTACTAAATAATTGCTTTCTTCGTCTACGTCTTCAAGGTCCCGGTACGAAAGCAAAGAGAATACAAATTGTAAGATAAAAGCCAAGTCCACTTGTGTTGAAGTGTTTTGCATTAAGTATGGAAGTAACGACT
The DNA here is from genome assembly GCA_030264535.1 of Liometoxenus newtonarum. Taxonomy (NCBI): domain Eukaryota; kingdom Metazoa; phylum Arthropoda; class Insecta; order Coleoptera; family Staphylinidae; genus Liometoxenus; species Liometoxenus newtonarum. The sequence goes on from JARJEB010026932.1 coordinate 10,203, forward strand.
TGACTCATTCGTCATGCTCTTCGGCGCTTTGGCCCTACCCAGAGCGATTCAGTAATATTTCAGTGCGGCATGTCAGTGCAGAAAACGTGCATGAAATGGTTTCAGAAGGAAAATATTATAATTTAGACTAATGCATGCAATTAAATACCAGCCGATTGCTTAATAATTGACCATTCATACACTTAGTCGCAATTTAATGAAACTTGCAAATACTGCAGCTACATTAATAAATAAATCCAGCAACAATTTTTCATTTTTGTTTGTACTAGGTGGACGTTTTCATCATTATGTATTATAAAATTTTGTTTTCTATACCAGAAAGAACAAAATTTGCTCTGGTATTGTAACTCACATTCCCTTGTAGGTACATTAGCTCTTTATTTCGCCCTCAATTTTTATGTTTCCTTTATATAACAATTTGTATTCATCATTCATTGTAGTTTCGTAGCTTTTGTAGTTTTATCTTAACGAGCGCATTATGCAATGACCCAAATACTGATTCTGCGTATAGTTATCCTTTTCGTATATCCTAAGTTTTCCACTTTTATTTCTATTCTTTCCCATTGTCATTTGCATTGTTGACATGTAAGTAGTGCTCTAATTTCCCGCCAGACTCAAGACGTGACGAAAACTTGCCTAGCTCGAGTCCTTTTCAACATTTTACACAAAAGGAAAAGACACAATAAAGGAGTGAAATCATTCTGCATTTAACAAACTTGGCAAGCAGATGCAGTAAGGAACACATTCACATCACGTGTTGAATGCAGAATGCACAACATAAAATTATATGTATTATGCAAGAGATAGCAAGAACGCAAAATAACATGGACTTTTGATGGAAAAATGTAAATAAAGAAATATACTGGTAAAGAATGCAAAACACAAGACTGAAAATCATAAAATAAATATGAATAGAAATGAATACGTGGCAAAAAATAGTAAGGTAAGTAAAGTGAGCATTCACGTTTTCATGAAAATTTTGACGTGAAAAACTCTTTTTTTTAAATCTATTTTAACTAAGGATATTCATGGCTTGGTATATAAGAATGAAAAATATCGGACAGACTAAGTTTCGCCAATGCATTTTACGGTCTGAAAATTCTGGAATTTCTTACAAGAATAAATGTCTCTTTGTAAGTAATGATTTTGTGTGGATGCATTTCTTACATTAAGTAAAAAAGTTATAAGAGTTAGAAAAATCTATGATTCATGATTCACAAGAAAATACTCGTATATGAACAAAACAAGCAAACAAATATTCCTAGTTCCTTCATTAACTTCCTTGACAGGTTTATGAATTGTTTTTGACCTTTTGGTCTTAAGTTTTGATCCTTTTGAGTTTTACCTCTCAACTCCGAAATCTCGGACTTTTGATTAAACGTTTCGAATGATAAATGCTCAATAATTAAAAGCTCCAGGACTCAAGGAACAATATTTATCAAAATCAGAGTTTCAAAGCAATTCGGGTCTTTGTCATAATCCTTAAAATCGCAATCATGAATATAAAAGAAGAAATCGATAAAACGGGAAGAAAACACAAGAAAACTTGTGTGAGCAGTGAAAGTCCCAGTTCCGTTTCCCCCTAAAACAAACTAAAAGTTGCAACCATTGGTATCCAATAAAATTGATGAAACCGGTCATAAATAAAACTCTGTTCGCTTTAGATCGGACAGTCGTTGGTTGCGTTTTACTTTTAGCCCTTATCCCAGCTTTTTTCGCTTTCTTTTGGAAGTGACGGTATAGCCTAAAGTTTTATCTGTGGTTTTATATAGATTTAACGAAAACATTGGTCGTATAGAAATTCCGAATCTTAACTCGTCCTTTTTACGTATACATATAGAAGATACTCTTTCATTTTTCGAATACAGTAGTCTCATTTCCTTGGTCTTCAGAATGTACGATTTCAATGGTTATAGTGGCAAGGATTCGTTCATAACAATATCATAAATGTAATATCATTTCAACCCTATAATGCATTTTCTTCTATACAGGCAGAGGCACAAACATTTGCAAGAAATATCGTTTGATAATGGTAAGGGAAAGTTCGACGTCCCCTTTCTCTATATCTATAGAAAACTACATTTTTCCTTTCTATAGTTCCATATAAACTGTAGTTCAATGTCTTTAAGTGGCTGACGTTCTAATGCCTCACGCTCCCCATACAATATCTACAACAATACACAGGACATGATGATGATGATGATACTTTTACTTTCCAAATAAACTTTCTTCACAATTCACTGTGAAAGTTTGTTTCCTTCCACGAACATGAACACGAACGTTTTCAGTGGAATTGTATAACGGAAGAAAAGCACAATTGCAAATATTTCTAACAAATTTGATCAACAGCGGTTGCGTCGTTTCGTTTACTTAAATTTGGAATATTGAAAATTGAAATGAATTGTATTGATTTTCTGTTAGATAAATTCACACTTAAAAGGATAGTAAAACAAGTACCCTTGGTCCCAAACTTTGTTAAGTCTACTGAAGATAAAATTATCACTAACTGTGGCTATAATCGTAAAGTAACCAACCAACAGGAAATTAAGAATCTTACTAACTCTCCTAATTCCCTAATAAACTGAAACTGTATAGTGAGGTGTTTGTTATATCTTTTTCTAACAAATGGCTATTGTCCTTCCCATTCGCATTCATTGTCCTTGTGATGCCTCCAAATTAGTACGGTAAATTTTCTCTCAGTTTTGTCTTCTAAATCGTCTTATCTGTTTGTTTTTTATGCTTTCCTCTTTTATTAATAGGTAAATGTCCGTTTGTTATTTAATATAAGGCAGCTGCAGTAGGACAATGGAGAAAAGTGCGAAAAAGTAATGAATTGCGGCAAATATAGGTTCTTATTAGTTCCATGAGGCGCAGAGCCTCAAGCAATCTCGTGTGCGTGCGTATAAAACCAAAACCAATAAAAATTATAGCTATTGGTATTTGGTATCGCGATTAGTTACGATTCCAGCAAGGAGCGTTGAACCAAAATGAAAATGAGAAATGAACAAAACGAATCGGTACGTCTATATAGAAATATAACAATATAAGAAATATCGAAGTCAAAGCAAACAAAAAGCTAATAGCTCATTCCTCATTCCAACACTTCCATCAGATCATTTCGATTTCGATCATTGACAGGATAGCTGAAATAGTTACACAGAAAGAAGACGTATTCGGCCGATTGGTTTCTAAATTCTTCTTCACAATGAAGAAGACTGTAGTCAATTTGCGGAGAAGGGAAATTCTTGTTCCATTTTTCTTGTTCGTTATAAAATGTGGCTACTTACTTGTCAATTCCTCTCTATTTTAATATTTGTTTGTTTGGAAACTCACCTGGAACAAAATAATAAAATTAATTGTAAATATAGTAAATTTTCATCCTGAAGATGAGTTTAATTTAATATTATGTGAATAATGTGCAAAATAGACTGTGAAATTTTAATTAAACTTCATTACAGACTGTGAATGTACAAAATTAACTCAACTATAAATGACGAACTAATTGGAAATCATTTTTAACAAAAATTATTAACAAAACATAAACGAGTTTTAATAAAATCGCTTCATTCGTAGACTCTTCAAAGTTCGTACATATATTGGATACGGTAACAGGACGACTGGGGACATGGGACAATTGGGGCCGCGACAACTGAGGCTTGGCACAATTCGGGCCCTTGACAACTGGGGCGATGTTGGTCTTACGGTCTTACTGAACCGGTAAGTAGGTTCAGACCCTATTGGGGTTAGCAGGAGGGTTAGCGCCAGGACACAAAACGTACTTTGATTTCAGCGTACTTGGCTTTAACCGAACGGTAAGGAGGTTAGTCTCTAAAGGCCCCAGTGGTCAAGGACCCGAATTGTGCCAAGGCCCAGTTGTTGCGGCCCCAATTGTCTCATTGCCCCAGACGTCATAGAACCATTGGATACCCCCAAATTAGAAACCAGTAAATTCGACACGATTCCTCACAAATTTCCAAACATACAAATAGACAACTTCAGCAAAGTTTCTTGTAAAACTTGGAGTTTCAGAAGTTCAAAGTTTGCAATTACAGCATCACGAATCAAGAACATTGAATGCGTCGAGTTCGTGTCAATTGTTCCAGTCTCCTTGAATATTAATTAGTTCACTGCTTCGATCGACTTATCTTCGTCGTCGTCGTCGTAGTCATGTGATGAGACGAACGGAATGACATTTCACAAAAGTATTTACACGATGGCAATTGCATTGTCATTCATTATAAATGATTTCAAAGCATGTCTCGATTTATTTGGAAAGTGGCAAGACAAAAGAGATGAGGTGTGATGAAAACGAAGGAATTAATGAAGAGGGCAAGCGCGTAAGTTAAAAAGTCGAATGATCAAAATATTTCAACGATTTCTGGCAATTTAAGCTTGCGTGTTAATTTGAAACGTAGAAATTAATAAATTTACCAAAGAAATTACGTTTTAAGTTTAAGTAAGATACACTATAGCCAGTATAGAGTTAATATTTGGTTTTAACTTAACAACTGGTGGAAGGAAGTTGTTGTAATTCATTGGTAAAGCTTAAACTTAACAGACATCCTGAGGGATTTAAACAAGTACCAAGGTGTAAATGACAAGATGAAAATTTCGTCTTACTTTATTAGACTTTAGCAAATATATACTTAATAGATTTCAACTTCAGACTCTACTTCAAACTTGGTAAAACGAAGAATGTACCCTTTAAGTTTCCAGAAGGGACACGGCCGGTAATGTCGTCCAAGTCTTCCATAAACATTCCTTTAATCACTTTACTACAATGTATATACAACATCTGGAAGTACGGGTAGTTCGGCATGAGTTCATTACTTAGTTTTGCAAATATAAATGTAGTTAGTGTACGCGTAGCACATAGTACACTAGATTAGGTGACGATTTAGTAACATGCGAACTTGTGACGAATTTACTTCCAAGCGTGTAAGTTGTGTGTTCACTGTTCATTAATTTGTTTCTTTAGAGTTCTCTTTTTTTAATTAAAATTGTAGCAAAGCAATATACACAAAACGTCAATAAATCGTTGCGTATCCGACCGTATCCGCAGGTACTGTCTCATTTCTGTCATAATTATTGTGCTTCCTATTGATTATCTAAAATTATTCAGGGAAAACTGCATTTCACTGACTGGCCGCAGGTCAATGCGTGCTAGGTTGATGTTCGTTTGCCGGTTTGCTGCAGCGGAGAGAGCGTGGCTCGTTGGATCTTATTGGTATAGGTCAAAAAGTCTGAAAATGGGCGCCACTCTACGTTTAACATGGAAGAGACACGGAGGACACAGTTTTTATTAACTTCTAACTAAATACAAAAAGATTAGCGACTTGTACACAGGCTAAAAATAATCCGCGGTATAAATCCTTGTTACAAAGTACGAGCCAACAGGCACACTACGTTTTTATGCCTGTTTAAATCTGCACATAACAATCAAGCCGTAACTGAAGATAATCGTCACGATTCAGGTGTATCTGAATAATCAAAACGCACTATCGACTAAAACTTCTGCAGGCACATAGCCACAGAGGGGGCTTGGAGGCTAAAGCAGCCCACCCCCTCGAAATGCCGTAAAATTCAGAAAATCTGAATCAACACCAATGTTCCATCTAAGCTGCGCGCGTACGCGAGCGCGCACTCCCTTTACCCCTGCCGCGCAACAGAAATATTAGCCGCGCACCATTGCGCAACGCCAGTGTTGCCAACAGAACCGACTTGAGAGCTTTTTTTTGGTCACCGCGCGTTCCCGGATATAGCATTTACTAATGTAGTACTTGAGACTTGAGACCTTTTGTTTTTGGTCACCAACTCCCCACCCTGCCTACGCCCATGCATAGATTTGTTTCTTGCTCAGTCAGCTGCTCAGTTAAATTATTTTGCGCGCAGTGCGCATTTCGGCTTAGAGAGAACATTGGTCAACACACAAATTACCAGACCGTGGCTTTATTCAGCTCCATCAGCCAACATGGCGGCCACCAACGTGCACGTACGAATGTGTACGTCACAAAACAAAAGAACCTCCAAGCAAAACGTGAATCACCAGAACTTTCACAAATCGCAAAGCCACACGCAAACAACAAAAATACACGGACGAACTCGCGGACGGGTTATTTTCTTACCTACAAGCAGCAGGCCAGACTTCGGAGCGTCTCTGAAGTCGTATGCTAAGAGCGTGCAGCAGACCTCATGCTGTGTGACGAAACACGTCCGTACAGTTTGACGGACACCAAGCAAGAGACCTGCTAACACTCAAGGCGAATTCCAGAGACGACAGTTGACAACACGAACGTTAACTAAGCCGACCAAAAGTAAACGAAGCGAAAACGCCTGTCTGGTTGCCTACAATGAGCACCGCCAGTTCCGTCACACCTGCCCCCAAGCGCGGAGAAACGGCAATTCCGGAGGCACCGCCGCGTAGGGGCAAACCGAAGCTGACAACGGACGCATATGGCTGGCAGGGCAACCGCAACATTGATGTTGGCACAAACCCATAGGAAATCTGTGTCGGAACAAACTCCCCGATGTTTGTGTTGGAACAAACCTCCCGAAAAATCTGCACCGGAACAAACCCGCAGAGAGATTCGCGCCAAAACAAACTCACCTTGAGACGCACGCAGCGATGCGCTATCCGTTGCTCGCTCAAAAACACGCGCCAGATGAGTGGACTTAACGCGAGCTAAAGAACGGACGCGCTTGCGGCTTGCGTTACAAAAACGTCTGGTCTCCTCTCACTTATCAACCCGCACGCAATCACGTGCACTGCTTCCAACATGTGAAGCAGACTTTCCACATCACATGGTTTGGTTGGTGTACGATGGGTTGCCTAGCGTAACACTGGGCTTCGCTAGGCAGCACTCACATGGAAGCAATGCCCGCCATTCCACGCCTGTCGACATAGTGAGGTTATGGTTAGTAACATTGTTTACAAATTTTTCAAGTATATCGTAAACAATTTCGCATTTTTATCGTAATGCACAACAAAGAATTCCCGTTCCGAAGATGTTGATTGCACAAGTTGTTGAAACTGGTAAAACGGTTTGTGTTCATTTTTTCTTCAATTTTATGTTCATTTTCACGAGCACTGGTGTTGTGCGTATTGTTTGTTTTTTTGTGAATGTATTGAAGTATTGAAGCACTTCACGCGCGAATCAATCGAACGCACAACCGCTCGATGTCACACGAATTAGGACGCCTTGCTGTTCCCGATGTTCATCATCATCATCATATCTTATTATAGACTTTTCAGTCTGTCTTTATTTTAAGCGCCGTCTGTGGATCCCGATGTCCACGCTTCTTTCCATCTTTTTGGTGGTCTGCCTACTGGTCGCTTCCCCTGAACTGGTTTCCCATCTCTTGGTGCCTTGATGAGCTCTTCAGGTGTCGATTCCCGATGTTGTTGAGAACCCCGACATGGATGACGAGCCAAGTCAACGAACGAAGATTTTCGTCCAACAACTGGTCGTCACGATGTTGTGCTTCCTGGCCGCGCAAGAAATGATGTTATAAAACGTCAGGTTACTCGCGTATGTTCGGGTGAGTTTTTTGATACTACTACGGTGTTATTAGTATTATATAAAGCTACTATAGTCTTATCTGTGTATTGTTGACTTTGTCTTGTAGATGAGTTGCTCCAGATGTTCGGATGCTCGTATTTGTGGTAGCTGTCCATTCACGTATGCACTTTGTCCGGTTTAAATATTCCCATTTTCACGTGTTCCATGTTTGGTGGACACACTGTATATTGTTTCATTAAAGTTAAATATTTTTGGTAGCTGTCCATTCAAACTATGCGCGTATGCACTTTGTCCGGTTTAAATATTCCCATTTTCACGTGTTTTATGTTTGGTGGACACACTGTATATTATTTCATTAATGTCAAATATTGTTGGTAGCTGTCCATTCAAACTATGCGCGTATGCACTTTGTCCGGTTTAAATATTCCCATTTTCACGTGTTCCATGTTTGGTG
>JARJEB010026947.1:0-11086 GCA_030264535.1 Liometoxenus newtonarum
ATATATATATATTAATTCACGGCACAAATTACCAATTTTCAGTGAAAAAAATATATAAGTATAGCGAAATCATCGAAAGACTCCCAATGTGCTTACTGCACAGTTTTCCATTTTCGACTTGATTGATGGCCTATTTGCGCATTAATTATTTTCCCATATAGAAACTTTATATGTATACTTATACATATTGTTGAAATAGCTCATTTACTGTCTGATTCTGCTTGTACTGGAAATTTATACATTACGAAACGGTAAAAATGTGTGCTTTACAATATATAATCTGATAGGTCAATGAATAAACGAACAGCTCTATCAGTAAACATCTAAATGCAACGCAAACGGTTTGATATTAAAAAGATGGCGCGGCGCGTTTCGTTTCGTGTATGCTTCAAAGCCCAATTTGAACGGAAGAGTGTGCACTCAATCTACAAAAAAAAATCTGAAAATATCCTGCGTATTGATTTTGGGTACTCATATAATAAATCACAAACTGTCAATGAGTTTATTATTTTTCGAAAAAATCGACCAGGCGCGTTGCAGGCCCGCGATTTATTGTAGTAACAAAAAGTGACATGAAAACGGAAAGCGAATGATTGCTACGTGTTCGATTAAAGTATTTTTATTGTGGCCTTGAGTTGTTTCTATTTATTCCTACAGGCGTATGTACTTGTTGTATATTGTTAAAGTGCATCGTATAGGAATTAAAAAGAGGAGAAAAGAGGAAAACACCATCAAGCTAACTTTGATCAGAAAGTAGTTGTCTTTTCTGTTTTATTTTTATAAACTTCATCCATTTTTGAAACCATAAGTCCATCATCATCCTATGTTGATTCAGTAGAGTTAATTGCTGGGGTGTTATTATTATTGTTTTTTTTACGGCGCAGCACTTGAGTTCATGTGTTTGCAAGTTAGCTGACCTAGTGAACCTCAGATGGGGGGATCAAATCTATTTAAAATAAAAAATATACCCTCAATATGTCCTCAATGTATCCTCAATGTATCCTCAATTACCCGCAATATACCCTCAATATATCTTCAATGTATCCTCAATTACCCGCAATATACCCTCAATATATCCTCAATATACCCTCTATATATCCTCAATGTAACCTCAATTACCCGCAATTACCCTCAATTACCTGCAATTTCCTGCAATTTCCCGCAATTACCCTCAATTACCCGCAATTACCCGCAGTATACCCTCAATTACCCGCAATTACCCTCAATATATCCACAATGTTTTCTCAATTACCCGCAATTACCTTCAATTACCCGCAATTACCTTCAATTACCCGCAATTACCCTTAATTACCCGCAATTGGCCGGAATTTTGTTCACATACGTACAACTAATAAACACACGACAATCAACATATAATTTAATTAGCAGTAGTGGTAATTTAATAAGTAGATAAACAGGTAAAATATTTATATATTTTCTTTCATTTTTCTTTTTTCATGTTTGTTATTTTTATAATAAACAGAGCTTAGAACTTTGTTCATTTCCTTACTTTTTCTTTTTCTTGTTCTTCCTTTTCTTTGCGTTATGACATATTTGTCGACTTTATAAGTATATTAAGGCTGGCACGCAGAAGAAAGTCATTGGGTGTATTGATTTGCCTCGGCGATAATGAAAATAATGTCAAAGTAGGTGGATTATTAGGTTTTCCCATTCGTCGTGTCCTAATGCCTCTGGCACATTCTAGGCATGAATATACATTTTCTAATAGGAAATATATTATAACCCCCTTAAACTCAACGTTATATTCGCAATGATGCCGTGTTGTCCGACGTCCGTTAAGGGTAATTTACTTTTCAGGGATAATTAACTTGGTCTCATTTTTTGATTCCATACCATTAGTATATAAATATTACACATATGTATCTTTGTTTTCTTAAATTGGGAGTTACATTTTACATTTTTGGAAGCCCGCATGTCATCAAGTTTGAAACTTTAATATATACCGGTTACAAAAATTCTGCCGTATCATCTAGCGAAATGAACTCATTTGACTTCATTAAATATTACTAAATTCATGAATCCACCATCCAACCCTGTATTATATTATTACTCTATGCGCACTGTTGTATAATGTAATATTCCGCACGGTGCTCTTGTGGCGTTGTGTTGTGACGTATGGAGTAAAGATATAAGCTGCTCACGTCAAGGGAATTTAGAGTTAAACAAAAGTGAAAATAGGTCCAGGCATGTGGTTTAGTTTTAATTCTATAGTGTGATGTGGGAAAATCTTCAGTCTTCAAACCACGAACTCGCCTTCACAGGCGCGGACCTCGAAATTTAGGGGGTCTAGGCAATTAACCAAAGTCTGTATACTTGAACAATCCATAAAGACCATGTGGCTAAATCCACCTCTGCGCCTTCAACAGAAGTAGGTTTACTCAAACTTAAATAAAAGGGTAAATTATACAAGTACACAACCATGATTTATAACTAAGAGCTATAAAACCTTTTCTAATGTCCAAGGGCTGATGCAGGGTGCATTAAATTCCGTTGCGTTTCTTCAAGGCAGTTCATGCGATTAATCCTGTTTCAACTATACCTAGAAAGCTTTACTTTGTGTGCACTTGCATATTACGGCGTAATCGCTGTTACAGCTTATTATTTTTTAATTCAATTCGAGGTTTTTGAACGTTTTCATAATGCATTGCGTGATTATTGTGAGTACACGAGTACAGGCCAGTGTTTTCAAGGAAACCCAGGGTCATTATATACGTCGACCTCATTTATATACGACAAACAACAAAATTATTGTTTTTAAAGATTTATTGTTTGTTGTTGAGTTCATGTTTTTGTGGTGAAAGTATTTAATTCGAGTAAGGCTTTTATACAAATAGGTACACTTAAATTTGTTTATAGCGTTTTTATGTTGCATGGGGCAAAAAGTGAATTTGAAACTATTATATTTATAAGATTTGACGCTATCCAATTTTTTTTGTGTTATTTAGGGTATTTCACAGAATATCTTGCCGTCATTCGTGTGGGTGGGTGGTCAAAGTCATAATCGAAAGTTAGAAGATATAGAGGTTAGAATGTTATAGCTTAGGGGTGATACAAGCGGTTTCACCACTATTCGCTTGTGTCGTCCTTATTGCCTCGGTAGTCGCCGTTGGAGATGTTGCGATCTCAAATTAGATCGCCGACTCGAATGATTCCAGTTTCCTTTTTTTTGCTTTTTCCATTTCTTCCCATTTTTGCTTTACACTCAATATATGTATAGGTTTCTTGTATATGAGTATTTTGTTTTTTGTATCTAAACTAAAAAAAAAAAAAACAGATACGTTATATTCGAAACGAGAGGAAAAGGAAGAATTCCAAGAGAAAGATAATCGGAATGATGGCGAGGTCGAAACTCTATTTCCTAGCACCCTTCCGGAAGTTCTACTTGCATTTTACTTGGAAAAAAAATTATAGGAGACGGCTTAATGTTTCGCTTCTTGTGTAAACCCGAGCGGCATTTTTTAATTAAAAACGACCGGCTGGAAGATTGTGTGTGTGTGTGTGTGCATCAAAGTAGCACTCGAAAAAAAAAATAACGAACGGAACACTACACCAGTCTGTCTGTTACTATTTGCCCCATTTGTTGCGTACATGGATTGATTTAACTTTCAATTTTTCTGGTGCTAATAAATCGTGCCCATTATTTTGAATCGAATACGTATAATGGAACAATTATTACATTTTGGGAAATTTTATGCGGTTCGAAGCGTCAAAACCTGAAATTGAATCCGATATTAAAATTTACGCTATCTATAATGAAATCTTGATTGGGTAAAGTATATCATGCTGGCAATAAAAATTTGACTCGCCTGTGCCGCCCGCTTCGGTCGGTATCACAAGCTAACACTATAGATATATTTATATATGGGGAAATTTTATAACTGCTTTTATACAATATTAAGTCAAAGGGAAAACCTAATAAAACTGTATAATATGCTGAATTATTTCTGATTACATAAATAATTAGATGAGAACCGAATAAATTGTTATAGAACTTTAAGTTCAAAAAATCTTATTTCAGGAGGAGTCCCGCGTAACGGCGAGTTTTAGTAATCCGCGAGTGGGCAATTGCATCTTTCCAGTCATATTACGTACAATATGTTTTCTACGACCATACAATGTCAATATAATAATCTTATAGACTCAAAAAAATAAATCAGCTGAAATAATAAAGTGAGGACAACCCATAAAACAAGTAAGCTTATTTGGTTGCATGCATTCAGGCGGATGACAACTTTCTGGCTAAGTTCAATTTGTGCGATTTACTTTTCCAGTTCGTTTTTAAGAACTAAGTGAGGTTAAAAAAGTCTAAAGTCGCTAAGTTCGGCATGTGCGATTGACTTTAAAAGTTTCATGTTCGTAAAGACTCGTTTTCAGAGCCTGCTGTTTGTGCGTATTTGTCTATTTTCCGAAGAGGTCGTAGAAAAAAATAAATTTTAAACGAACTTATTTTTTACTTAAATATCTATACCCGATTTTTAGAAAATATTTATTGCCTGTTGTTAGTTTTAAAAGTGAAAAGTGTGCTGGCAACAAATGGATGTACAAAGTGCTGGTTGTGCTTGAAAGGCGCGAAAGTTTCGATTCGCAAACGCTGATAAATGAATTTATGGCCTGCGAAAGAAAGAATAAAGAAAGAAATATTTACTCACCTAAAACGTCCGACTCGTTGCAAAAATCGTAAATTATAGTTATGCGAGTACCCCCGAGTACATGAGAGACGTCATGTGGAATTTGTTGTGAAATTATTTACTGCTTTTTTATGCAGAAATTTCAAATATAGACAGAATAGTTAAACAGGCGCAATATTTAATATTTTTAATGTATTTTGTTTTAGGTGAAAGATGCCTGTAAATGCATACGTAGGTATAAAAAATTAATTTCGAAATTGGTGTTTTATCATTTCAGTTATTTAATAATTAGCCTCATGAATGCCCACAATAAAATTATACAACAGTGAATAATAAAATTGCGCCCTAGTATTTACATTTTGGTATATTATGGTTTATACTGAGTGTTTTTTATGTTGAATATTTTTCAGAAAAAATTAAAAGGGAACGAAGATAATATTTCAAAGTGGTGCTTGATTTATCTGTAAATTTTTGATTTTATCAAATTTGCACTTTATTTAGGACACTGAGTATATATAAACAAAGGCAGCAACTTCAAAGGTGAGAGAAAGCGCATGTGTGCAAACGAAAAGTTTAATTTAATTTCCCATCGTAAAATTCTGTTTAATTAATTCCGTAAATAGTTATAGCATTTGAAGTGTTGTAATTTTGAATTCACTATAGCAGGGGTTCTCAAACTATTGCGGGCCGAGACCTACTTTTGAAAATTATCATTTTTCCCGACCAATTCGCTTAAAATTTATAGTTTCGCTGGGTTTGGTCTGCAACGTACTTCAACTATCTTCAGAATAATTGCAACCCACCAGTGTGTTGCGACCCATGTGGTTGAGCACCCCTGCACTACATTATATAGTTCATAACTTGTACCAGTCACATATTTAATATTTTGCCATATTGCTTGCTTGAATTGACTTTTCCAGCTTCACTACAAAATTGAAATCCACAAAGTATGAAAATTACCGTAAACTAGTTTCCGTGTCACCATTAAAGCCTCAAAACAACTTTTTCATTGTATGCAAAATATACAGTCCGCATCAACTCAAATTGTAGTCGTCATGGAGTAGTTGTAGTTGCAAGAGCAACAAAACGAACGTGGTGCCGAAATTATTCGTCCTGATAGTTGTAGGTTTGTGAGGTCCTCTCTATATTGCTGTATCCTTCCACATGTGTGAATATTTGGGTTTACAATATGCTACACGTTGATGTGGAAGGCGTCACCTCCATTAAATTAAAACGACTAAATGTCCTCATTAACGCATGGATAGTTCGAAATAATTATTTTTGTTTAGAACTTGTGACGATGGAATTTGTTAGTCTTTAGAGGGGAATCTCAAAACCTGCTATAGATACTTCTCAAAACGAGGAAAATTCGTGATGTGGCTTTTGCGTGTGTATTTACCAACTAAAATGTGTGCTGGAATTATAGGATTTTGCTTTGCAGAATGCGTGTTGCTTCGTGGTTCTCTTCCGAGTTACAAATGTACGTCCAGCGGTCCACAGAATCGTAAAAATGAAAATGTAGTCCTTCAGAAAATCTGATTCCTCACGCCCACTAAAAATATATAAAATTAAAAAAAAAAGTTAATATCTGCCGAACACAATTTCTTCAGTTTTATGTACCTACTAGCTGTGGATTTGCTTATATTGTAGACTTGGATTACAATAATATTCCTGTGAAACACGAAATATTCTGGGACCAAATCACCCACCTCGTCGGTTACGTATACTGCTGTCGCCGGTGGCAGTGCTATATATACTTCGTACTTGCGACGCCGCTGCGGGTTAGAAATTTGAATAAATTTTTGCGTTCAATGCGGTTTGTTAAATCTGCGGGTCCCCGATCCCGGAGTCTGCTGAATAACGAGATGTAAATTGATTCCGGAGGCTTCGGGGACAGAAATTGCTGAACTTTACCTAAGATGAATCATCTAAATTGGAGCTTGGTTAACCTTTTTTCCCTAACCCTCTGTACTCTCTCACATCGTTATTCGGTTCTGTTTCTCTTCTTAATGTGACTAACCCTTAACGCTATCGTTTCCGATGTTTGCTTTTATGTTATCCAGAAATGCTCACGCGAACATGATGACTATAAGATATAAGACTGCGGACGTATGCATTGAAGAAAGAAAGAAAATAAGGAAAAAACGGACGGATGTGAGAACGCGTGTCCTACTATTGAGACTATTCTGAGAGACCTTTGGAACACTCCAAACATTGTGTGACCTACCCACTTAGCTTAGATCTTATATTACAGGGTTCGAAAGCACGTCGTCTGCGTTATTGCAACGCTGAAATTTATCGACGCGTTATTCATCGTTGAATTGCTACCCTTTTTTTTAGGGCGGATGCCAGCCAACTTCTAGTGCGGCACGGCGGATTAGAAGAAAAGAATTTACTTCATACCCAAAATTCTAGTTGTAAAAAGTAACAGAAACGCAACTTTGCAAAAATAATAATTAATTATACATAATTTCTTGACTCGACTGTGCTAATTTGCAAGTCTTTAAAAGTTTTCCAATATGCCATTATACAATTCAGGTTCTCTTCCTAAAGATCTGTAACGATGAAAGTTGTATAACCTGATTGTATATTGAGGAAAACAAAATTTACGTTGGTCTGGGCTGTTAGGCGCGAATTGTTTGTATAACGATCGGCACTTAAGAAGGCCTTTTAAAACAATAACGGTAATCTCGTCCGTTATTTCCTACGGAAATAATTCTTCGTCGAAATCGTGTGTTTCGTTCCTTACTCGCTACTCTTTTGGTAATGAGCCGACGAAAGCTGAACCCAATGGATTTTCCTCTTGTTTGCTTTATGTCCTATATATAGCGTACTGTGCAGTTTAATGCTTTACAATTAACGAATTTAAAATTCTAACTAGGCTAATCTTTTTCGTTCCGAGGGATTACAATTTTTTATTGGTTCAGATAAAATGCAGTCATATCAAGTAAGTGAATATGAAAAAAGTGCAAACGTACAAAATGCAATAAACCAACTATTAATCGCTGCAAACGCTCTTTACTTTATTACAAAACAAACAAAAAGATTTTTATTGCTTAATCAATTTTCAAGTCTACTTATATTTAATGCTATACCTACCTATCATTCGAAATATTTTCCCACAAAGGAAGCACAACTTTTATCTAAACTAAATTCATATTTGAAATTTTATCTGCTCACAAAAGATACAATACAAAAGATACTTTATTAAATTATTAATTCAAATAGTATTTTTTTCGGTAGGTGGGAGAATGCTGCATATAACTACTGACTTCCGCCAGTAACCAATGTCAGAGTCTTACTGCCTAAAAGAGAAAGGGGAGGACCTAGAATGTAAAAAGCAATCAACCGGTAGAATTAACTCAAATAGTATTTACAAAAACCGCTGCGTTAAATTCCCACCGCACAACTTTCTCACCATGCGCATTCCTATAGATAGAAATCGTCGATCGTAGAATTAATTCTGATCGGAAAGTGGAAATTGTACAGAAATTTGGTGATATGAAATCGTAATCAATTTCATTTCGACATTCCGATCAAAATTACTTTTACAATCGACGAGTTCTACAAAATCGTAGTGTATTTGGTTGGAAAGTTGAGCGGTCTGAATTTAACCAACCAATTTTTTTAAATTTTAATTAAAATGTAGTTGTTCTGAGGCTGCCACTTTCCTGATTACTGGACTCATTTCTTGATAGTCTCATCACGCGTCATCATCATTTTGTACCATATTTAAAGGATATGTGTATACCTAACGTATAGGAATGCATAAATTTAATTTTATGTCATCCAAGTACCTATCGTTAGTACGACTCCGTTTCCTGGTTGTATTTTAGGTCGTTCGTTTTTGCCTCGTATATAAGAAGTATTCAAACAAAGTCCGCTCTTATTCCCTGTAACAGCGGGAACATTGCCGATGGAGGACGTTTGTCGGATCATTTGAATAAACGTTTCGCAAATTTAGCGGATTTTCAGATGCCGGTTAGTCATTATGCAAAGCAGGATGAACTGCGTGTCCTTGTCCTGCGTGATGTTCATACTAACATCATATTAAATTGTACATTACATCACTTCATTCACATTGTCTACTGCGCCAGCTAGTATTATATTACGTAATTTCTCTGATCCTTAGTATTCTTAGTTTTACTCTTTGACCATGTCGGGTTTGCGTACATTAGACAAAGTAAATGTACGCTGCTTCCTCTGGTGCTTTCCTCGTTTCTTTACCAAAATTTGCTCGTCGGGCTAATCTAAATTGCGCAAACACTACTGGGAAGTTGAGGGAATGGTGATTGCTGTACTTGAGCTGAATTGGGCATGCAACTTGCGACACCTGCTGAACAAGTATAGTTTTCGTTTTTAGTTTGACAAATATTTGCATTTGTGTCCTTTTTGTGCGTTTGGTATTTTCGTGCAAGATTTGGCGTCATCCACGTTGAATAAGCCAAAAAATAGCATTGTTCTCATTATCAGAATAGAATTTCTGTCTTATCCATCGAATCATTCAACTTAGATGCATATAAAAATCTTCGAATGCGCTCAATGATCGTTTCCGTTGAGGGGTTTCCACGCTCTTGCAGCTTTTTCCAAATTTCAACAACTATTCGAACTGTTTGTTCACAAGTTCGTTGCCGTACGTTCCTCTATGTTTGTAGGTTCAGTTCGAGGTAATTGTTATGCGGCCACTGATTGCTTTATGCTTAATTAGTGACTATTTGCTGATATTAAAGACTTCTGGCTTAATGAGGTTTCGTGCTCAGCGGATTGAATATATATACGAAACTCCAGAAATTGCACTTGCTGCCTGATGCTTCTACCACCGCTTTCCTGCTCTACTTTCCAACAATCAGAACGTATCTATCTACACATACATCCCAGCCACCGTAATAGCTTTTAGTACTAATAATAATGGTTGCACCTTTATTGGTTTGAAAGTTAATTACGTTTGCAATCAATGATAGTTTCATAATTGTATATTATTCAATGAGCGCATATGCAGGCTATTATACGCGTGGGCGAAGTTTACGTAGTTAGTGGAGCGGAGTAATCGTCCGAGCATATAATGCGCGAATTGAATACTATACTTTATCTGCCGCGACAAAATTTAATTTGGCTTTTAAACATAAAAATTCAAGCATGGAATTCAACACATAATCCTAGATGACGTTTTAGATGACGTTTTAGATGCAGTCCGTGTGTCACATATCATTATTGAATGCAGCGAAGAGCTGTGCTTGACGTAAAGTAAATCTCTAGAGGAATAATGACTTGTTATTGACGTGTGTCAAGCTCTATTATTCGCGAGTGGTATTAATGTGGGATATATGCGCCTGTATACACGCCTAATAATGGTTGTTTTACTTGGTCGTCGCGGATAAAAATCATTAATGCTTAGTAGAAGTGAAAAAGGATAATAGAGTATTTGGTCACCTGTACGTAGCATTTATATGTGTGGAATTACATACTCGTCACTGCGCAGTTTATTATTTAATAAATAGGAATTCGAGTTGGAAAATTAATTGGAAAAAAGTGGAATCACAGAGGTTTAGGTGTAGTGATTTTTACGCTGGTCTCTAATCTAATATTGTCACGACTCGGTTTTAAAGATGCTGATGACTTCTTCGTAGACTGGGTTGTCGAGTTGGGGACTCGCTTGGCGAGGAGGTCGTGACTTGACCGGGACATTGTATGTTGTTCTTTTGTAATTGCTCGTTCAGAGTCCACATAAACATCGCATTATTTATTGTTATTAGATTGTCTCAATGTTCTTAGTTAGTTGTAAATATTAGTATTACTAATAGTAATGAATCTTGATAATATTATCTTACTCAAATCATATTTGTGAATTTAAGATATTGTTTTATCAACACTTGCGTTCCTCAACATAATTGCTGACTAGTGACTACGCAAGGTCGGACTTGCGTTTTTGACATTGCTGAATTGCTTAATGTTGCCCAAAATCGTAACAATTACAAATAGTAAATAATATTAGTTTGTACAACAATTTAAATTAGTTCAAATAATAAGTAAATAAAATGATTTCCGAAATTCTTATGTATCTGTAGAACGGAGATAAGTCACTTTTCGTGACAATATCGTAATAAATTTGTAGCTTACGGGTACTGGAAAGCACTTAGTTTACATGCGCGTGCATGCAGAGGAAATATTTAATATTGACATTATAATTAACTGTCCATTCTGGTGTTACTCTATATTCAATATTGAGAATCGAGACTATCTCTAAGTACATATTAGAACAAACACTGTAGACCAGGGCTGTCCAACCGGCGGCCCAAACCTACTCTGAATGCGGTCCAACACAAAATCGCACATTTACTCGAAACATGAGATTTTCTACAACATCTTTCTTTTCTTGAAGGTACCGCTGTTAGCCTATAAGTCAGGAAGGAAAAAATTAAGACTAATCTTGTAAAATG
>JARJEB010026956.1:0-13778 GCA_030264535.1 Liometoxenus newtonarum
AAAATATTTTTTTGCTCCAATCTAAATGAAATTCATTGACAGATAAGACAGAACCTGAATCCTAAAGTGTTATGAAGTAGACCCCAGTCTTACCCCTCTCTTACTAAACGACTAGGACGCAATTTCTCTCTCTACTGTTCATCCAGTAGTTTTAATAGTATTAGATCTATGGTGTGGTATAACTAGTAGTGATTATTCGTTGATGCTATCATTGTATCAGAATAAAGGACGGTTTATGATTGATATAACATAAGATTTTGAGTTATGAAAGAATCCATACGATTTAAATATAAGACGCTGGGTTCACGATTAATGAATTAAGATAAGCCATAATATTGAAGAAGGACGCATGCCGAAAGTCAAAAAATAACCTCAAAAATAACGGCAATCTCAGTCATAATTTCCATCACCATGTGACATACGTAGTTGCTGAACAGTCGTGCTGGGTCATCTTCAACCTCATTGGCTAGAAATAAGAAATATTTCATAAGAGTTGAGAGTTGGAGAACTTCTATGTCAAAACTCAAAATAGCTTATGTTAAGGGATTAATTCCGCAATCATAAACCGTAACATGGCAATTCACGTACAGTTGAACTATTTATGTTACCTATATATTATGTTAATATTATGTTAATCATAAACCGTCCTTAAAACATTAACAAATTTATAATTTATGTTCACATTTGCAATTCTCATCTCCGGCGTTGACAGCAACAGAGAAAATATTTACATTTATATACTATAATTATTATGCGCGTTGTTGTTTTTCTTCTTAGTTAATTTCCTTGTTATCAAAAAGAATCTTCATTTCAGTTCACTTTTGCATTACTAAAATAAATGAAGTAAATGAAAGCTCGAATAACTTGTCGTAATCTTAATGAAGATTTTGTTCATTTTATTATCTAGATACACTTCTCTTTTTATGTTTTGCTTTTTGCTGATTATTGACTTTAGCCAATGCAGAATTTGATAAAAAATACAAAAAATCAGAATATTTAATATATAGGTATAAGTAATTGAATTTTGAACAATTAATGTTTTACAATCAAAATTTACTTTGCAAAGTTAACATCATAACTTTGCCAAGTAAATTTCGATTTGTTTCTTGGTCTGTTTCTATATTTCTAAGCTTTTCTGTCTGTTATATTTCTTCGCTCTTAATTTATTGCGACCTTGATGCTGGCTATTGAATTTCAATAATATTTTCACTTTTGTGTCCTTCCGTTGTGTTTCTAAATTTCAACGGCTGTATTTTCATTTCATGTTATTTTTCCTTCTTTTACAGGCTTTTTGCATTTCCTACGTCTACGTCTAAAATTCGGCCTTAAAAACGTTATTTTCACAAGAAAAATTTCATTGTGTATATACATATTTGCATTGATAGAAATATTTTTAAAGAAATACACGAAAATTTCGAAATTTATAAAAAAAACTCGATGAAATTTATTTTGTATTTATTTGAATGTAGAGATTGAATCGACAATTGTCTTTAAATTGTTTTCATTTTGAATGTATGGACATTCATTTAGGGGAAAAGAAATACATTGACTGCCTCTTAGAATATGCTTTTTGCTTTACGTAACACTATTGTTACAAAACTTTTTACTTTCCGATCATACGGAAGCTTCAGGTTGAGGTTCAGGTTCAGGTTCAGGTTGAGATCCAAGTTCAGTTTATAAAACTTGTGGTTAATGGTACATCCAAAATGTATGTGGAATGATTCGATGTATCTATGATTGATGTATGTCTAGGGTGTTACGTACAAAGATATGCTTGTATACAGGGCCGTTTTATGCCTATCGTAGGCCCTAGGCACTAAACTCTCGTAGGCCCTGGAACTTGAAATTAAAGGTGGCTTTTTATGCTCATTTTGTTAAATGAATTAAAATTGAGTCTTCATAGGCCCTCCAATTTTCATAGCACCTAGGCACAGTGCCTATAGTGCCTAATCGATAAAACGGCCCTGCTTGTATATGGTTAATTCTCTTTTCCTAATTTTCAAGTTTTCTCGTTTCCAAGTCTTATATTCTTTCTTATATTGCGTTTTATGCACCAAATGTGTTCATATTGCATTTGTGTCATGCGCATTAATATATAGTAGCAATAAAAGTTATACGGCGTGAATAATATAGTAGATATTAATTTGTTAACATTTCGAAACTTGGAAATTTGAATGATTTGTTTCCAGTTGCACTATCAAGAGATGTTGATCAAAATCCCGCCGAACGTCGACTAATCAAACATGCACGTTATTTGGTATTAGAACGTATCTATTTAGGAGAGGACCGGATTGTTTTGCAAATCCGTTACGTCTCTTAACATACTATAAATATATGTTTGCGTGAATGTGTAATTCAGTAGTTGTAAGTTCTAAGCATACAATGTGTCTAAAGAAAATCATGTCATATTGAAAAGGTAGGCACTCCACTCAGCGCAGTGCTCTACTTATTTTATGGAAAACAAAAACTGACGACGCTTCATATTTCATTCTGAAGCTAATACAAGCGGCTTTAAGCGGCTAAACAACATTTCAGACATTTGTCGGTATACTAAATATGTATACACATATATGTTGTGCTTTTGTGCTCTTGGATTGGCCGCAATAAACACGTACGTGTAAATATGGCAAATGATTATTTGGCACGTCCCCGCAATGTCGCGTTTGTCATTTCGGCGTTCGTTACAGTTGATGATATACCGTAAATAATCTTTATTTGCCTTTCCTCATTTGTGTCTCCCCTAGTGTGATTTAATGTATGTTTTGGATTTTGGTTAATTATGTGTGAAAAATTGCAAAATATATTTTGAACAATTAGAAATGTCGTACTAATTGCTTGAAAACAAAACAAGTAAAAATTATAGGTATCGTTTCATTAATGAAAAAATGTTATGAGTTATGAGATGTAAAAACATTTTCTAATTATTTCCCATCAGGAATGCCACGTAATTATTTTCGTCAAATTAAAAACAAATGGATTTTGCGTATTTTATAACTCGGCGTGAAGTTTAAACATCCTTCGCTCTTATCCATAATTATACAATTGTAGCAATCTCAACCAGAGAGAGGTGGAGCCACACACGGCGATAACTTTTCGCTAACGTGTTTTGGCCTTACGGTATGACGTCTAATAGACAATGATGTCGTATACTTTTCGCCGCCTTTCACGCCGAGTTATAAAATCCCGGCAATGATTAGAATTATAAAGGATTTGGTATGCTGTAAATTAATGAAGCACAACACTCCTGGGTGATATTTACAGGTCGAAATCTATTAATAATTCGTTATTGATAGCTTCATCCTTTCTTTCATCAAATATTAATGAATGGAAGGAACGACGAAGGTTATTTGGTTTCCTATCAACTGAAACCGCGTTCAAATCGAAAGCAGACGTTTCAATGCTCATTTTTACTTAAATTGCAATGTTAAAAGTTTACTTGTTTCGGGAATATCAATTAAATAATCAATATTAAGAAATATGCGTGATACAGAAAAACAGTATCCACATTTAGGGCAAACTTGTAAATGTCGATTTAAATTAATTCGGCTTACACTGGACAAATAAATCGATTCGAATGTATTGACAAAAAAATTTAGAATTATTCAACTACGCATTTATAGTATGAAGTTTATTTTAGCTACAGTATATTATCGATTTTCGAATATGTATCTACCGATTTGTAAACCAATGTAATGAACAGATGAACAGTCTAATAATGTTGAATAATCCGAAAACCGAAATGTATAGAGTGATTGTAAATTATTTATTGACATCTTGTTGGTTGTGCTACATAGGCAAATATGTTTGATTTTACATAGATGCATGAACATGTTCTATTATACAGGACGTTCTCAACATTTTGTATATTAAATGTCAAAGTTGTAATTGAAGTTGCCACACTCTTTTTATAATACAAAAAAAGTTAAAAGTGACGACGTATTTTTCAACAAATAGAACGAGTTTATAACAATATTGGGAATGGTCTACATTGTCTGCAATTTAGTAAAAGCCTTATTAAAAAATTTGGTGTGGCACACTACACAACTTTCTGACACTTTGATTTCAATTTGTTCTCTAAAAATTATTTAAAAATAAAATATAAACAAAAAGAAATTTCCCAGCAGTTCGGTTCGAACTGAAAAGTAGGTATAATGTTAAAATTTAAGTAGCTGTCAGAAAAGACAAATAAATATTAAAATAATCCATGGGATATGATAATTGTCAAATATGTTAATTTATAAATAAGAAAAATTCAAATTGAAATAAGTCATTACAGCGAAGTTAGAAAAAAAAACCTTTAATGTTTCTAGTCAAAATAATTATAAAAGTTAAATTATAATTTAATAAACGGTAGCAATCTCGGAACAACTTGTATACTTACCAACCTATAAATAAATTTCTATAGTGCGAAACATTTAAGTATATAATCTGATTAATTTGACTTGACAGATTTTTGTGTGCATTTTATCAATTAACCGTTTAATTAAATCTGGACACGTTATAGGGAGAGGTTTAAACCCTTCCGCGGTTTTACTATGCATGCTGATGTCCACCCTGATAAAAGTGTTCACTTTTTGCGATCATCATAAACACGTCAGTCCGCAATTGGGGTTTTAATTGATATTTACGCAATTGAAAAGGCACAATAAACCATTTCGCTACTCATCCTTTCCAAAAGCAGTAACAAGAGAGAATAATCGATGATTTCGACCACTTTTTGTGGTGCAATTTTATGCAAATTTTATTTTGTTTTAATTTTTATTACTAACGCATCTGTTGAATACTGAAAAATATTCGTAATAAACTGAATATTTAATTATTTAAATTAATTTAAAAAATAATTGCATAAATTTATCAAAAATAGATCGGCAAAAATGGATTCTAATTTTAACTATTATTTCTATGTACTAAAAATATTATTGTAGTCCTGCCATTATGTCCTTACATCTTTACTAAATTAAATCTTAAATAAGAGAGGAAGCACAGTTTTAGTAAGTGTTCGCTCCAGGGCCTGACTATCCATAAGGCACTTTAGGCACTGTGCCTAGGGACTATGAAAATTTGGAGCGCTCACGAAGACTGACGAGATGAAAATTTGAGACTTGAGAGCTTTTTTTTTGGTCACCAAAATAAAAATTTCAAAAATTTCAGTTAAGTGCCTAGGGCCTACGATAGGCATAATCCGGCCCTTTTTTAAGTTATTAATAAAGTTTTACGAAAATGCAAATCAACTACTAACGCATCCAAGGAAACGAATTGTTCATATATTATATTATTTAACCCACAAAGGTATGAAAATATTGCAAAGCAAGGTGTTTTGCCATTTCCTTTCTCTTGCTATTTCAATAATACACTGCATTTCAATTCATATATTCTGTTGTTCAGCAAAGTGTAGTTTCCATTGTAAATTGTAAGTAAAATCAAAAGATACACAAAAGCACATGCAACAAGCAACGAGAAAATTAAGAATTGAGAAGTTTGCTTTTGTATTTTCCTATTTCTCTATTTCTCTATTTACCTTTTTTGCTTCTTGAATTTCTTCTTGTTTGTTAGTTCGTTTCCACGAACTGATTTAACTTTCAAGCGTATAAAATTCTTTCTCAGCGAACGAGAACGAGTGATTTCCAATCGAATTATTGACTCAATTATTATCAATTAACAGCGTATTCGCGGTCTGTGTATTCTGTGTCAACAGGTTGAAGGTTTATTCATGCAAATAAAAATTCATGCAATAATAAGACAAAATGAAAAATACACAACAACAATTTTCTTCTTTTTACTTTCCGACTTACCGAAGGATTCGGAGAGAGATATGTTTTCGGGCAAATTTCCACGAATCTAGCTTCCCTGAGACCGAAAAAGTAGTTTTTGCCGTGATGCCTGTGTGCGTAAACAAAATTTCGGGCAAAGCAAGCATGCTATTGTGTATATTGTCGGAAAGTTGTGCGGTGCGAATTTTACTTTCCGACTTACCGAAGAGAAGCCGAAGGTATAGTAAAGAGAGATATGTGTTTGGGCAAAATTTCGACGAATATCCACGAAACTGGCTTCCCTGAGTCCGAAAAAGCGGTTTTTGCCGTGATGTCTGCGTGCGTAAACCAAATTTCGGGCAAAGCAAGCATGCTATTGTGTGTATTGTTGGAAAGTTGTGCGGTGCGAATTTTACTTTCCGACTTACCGAAGAGAAGCCGAAGGCATAGTAAAGCGAGTTATGTGTTTGGGCAAAATTGCAACGAATCTCGCTTCCCTGAGTCCGAAAAAATGGTTTTTGCAGTGATATCTGTGTGCGTAAACAAAATTTCGGGCAAAGCAAGCATCCTATTGTGTATATTGTCGGAAAATTGTGCGGTGCGAATTTTACTTTCCGACATACCGAAGAGAAGCCGAAAGTATAGTAAAGAGAGATATGTGTTTGGGCAAAATTTCGACGAATATCCACGAACCTGGCTTCCCTGAGTCCGAAAAAGTGGTTTTTGCCGTGATGTCTGAGTGCGTAAACAAAATTTCGGGCAAAGCAAGCATGCTATTGTGTATATTGTCGAAAGGTTGTGCGGTGCGAATTTTACTTTCCGACTTACCGAAGAGAAGCCGAAGGCATAGTAAAGAGAGATATGTGTTTGGGCAAAATTTCGACGAATCTCGCTTCCCTGAGTCCAAAAAAGTTGTTTTTGCCGTGATATCTGTGTGCGTAAACAAAATTTCGGGCAAAGCAAGCATCCTATTGTGTATATTGTTGGAAAGTTGTACGGTGCAAATTTAACGCACCGATTTAATAAATGATAAAATTCATATAGCCGCATGATGTATGAATTGATGAGTTATAAAAAATGATAAATTTTTTGAAGTGGCTCCTCACGAAAAGCTTTTATTAAATTTATTAAACTTTTATGATACTAAAAGAAGAAGTTATTTTGATGATGTAACATAATAAATACGTGTTGCAGCCAAAAAAAACTGATTTGTAGTTATCGCGTCATATGGCGCCATCTGGTAGTGAACTAATGTACGTACGGTATGATTGTTGGCAACAAGGTAAGCAAGAAGAGAAGACGTGTTAAGAGTTCGGGTTATAAATAAAAATTATTGTAATTTGTGTTTCTTGAGACAAAATCACTAAGGTAAAATATTTAGTTTTAGTTATTAACAAATCAATATTTTGACAGCAAATACCTCTCTTCTTTGCCGGCAGATGTTGTTTATTTTTATTCCAGGTCCAAGTTGGGGGGACTCCTGCCACGATACCAAATTTCATCCCGATTCGTTGCTTGGTTTGGCCGCAATTTTGTTCACTCCATCACTCCAAAAACCACTTTTTCGGACTCAGGGAAGCAAGATTCGTAGAATTCCGTCCAAAAAGACGACTTTGATATTTTGACCGATCATCTAGTTTCCAACTCAGAGGAAGTGCTGTATAAAGTTTATTGTATTTCATTTTCAACTAGTTTTTCTAGATTTTTTTTATATTTTTCTGGTCCTGTTAGTAGTGAGTACTGAGTAGGTGTTCGTTACGCAGAAATATCTGAGGAAAGTTCCAAGTCCCTTCGAGCCAAACGTCAATTCGGATCGAATAGACAGCGAGTGAAGTGAAGGCAGTTGAATTTCCAGAATTTCAGAATTTCAGGTTTTATTGAATTCCATACTGATGCTTCTTTGCCTTTCCCTTCCCCTTTCCCTACCTCTTAGCCGTTCATATATTCTCGTATTCCTATTTGAATTCAGTTTAGTTTTGTTTCGATACGTATACATTGAGCTCAACTCTCTGTTTTCGAATGGCTATTGTTTAGCCATCCCTTGTCTCATTCACAAACATTGATTAAAAAAGTTTTTAAATATTCAAAAATTATTGTAAGTCATGGTGCGGGATGATGCGAACGTATATCTGCAAGAGGGTCCTTATATTTGAACAAAGAACGATTTCAATTTAAAAAAATGTTGTGGCGATCGAATAAATGCAGAAAAACAAAATGTTGAGGTAAAATTGAAATAAAAAGAGTGTAAAACGATAAGAAAACGATATATTTATATAACATAACTTTCGAATGATTTATTTCCTTTTTTCGTCAATTTTATAATTTACTCCAAAGAAAAACGTGGCAAGCATTTAAACGTTTGTCAAATAAATCTTTGTTTCTCTACATTCATTTTCATTTTCACATAGATACTAAAATGTTTTATAACTGAAACCAAAACAAATTTAAAAAAATATACTTACGTATATGTATAAACGACAGTTGTTATATGTAAGTATGTAAAAATTTAACAAAATGAAATTGAAACCTGTATTTTCCAATTCCAATTTATTTGACGATATTCGAATTGGAATTTCCGTAGTCCGGAAGAAAATAGAATTGTATAAATTGTAGAAAAGCGATTTATGAGTCGTCACAACGAAAATCTTTTTCAATCGATTGCTTTTTCCCTGACTTTACTCTCCGAATAAAATAACTAGTCGCATAAGATGCTGAAGACACGCACGTGACTTCCAGAATAAGAATTCTTAACATGACAATTGTATAGGGTGTTGTAAAATGTTCTACCAATTTTTGAACACTCTGTATAATCCAAACTAGTTTGTATTCATGGAACGAAAGCTGGAATTTATTGGTCTACTCACATATCCCGCGCTTTTTTGAAAGTATCTAATAATCAATCACATGAAATTCTTAGATAAATTATGACCTACAATGCTATAGCTAATCTAATAAGAGTAACAACACTTTTGGTTAACTGACAATGTTGTGCTAATTTCTGAACACCCTGTATAATCCAAACTAGTTTGAATTCGTGAATCGAAACAAACTTGAAACAAAAATAGTTACGCCACTCTCTAAAAGAGCGCGCATAGGTAGAATAGAATTCCATTGGTCTATTCACATATCCCGCGCTTTTTTAAAGATATCTAATTATCGCATGATATTCTTACATAAATTCTGACTTAGAAAACTCTAGTTAATCTAATAAGAGTAACTACACTTTTGGTTAACTGACAATTTTCCACCAATTTCTGTACACCCTGTATAATCCAAACTAGTTTGTATTCGTGGTACGAAAACCGAAACAAAAATAGTTTCGCTACTCACTAAAAGAGCGCGCATATGTAGAATAGAATTCTATTGGTCTATTGGAAACTAATAATGAAATTCTTGTACCTACATAAATTCCGACTTACAAAAGTGTAGTTAATCTAATAAGAGTAACTACACTTTTGGCAAGATGGTCCCTTAGAATTTAGAACAAATGTTTTTATGTGAACTCAATTGTCTTGTACGAGAAAATATTCCATGACACATTCTCGTGCATTACTTCAATGTGGTTGTGAATAGCACACATGACTTGCTTACATTGCAAAGAAACGAAAATCGCTTCCTATCGTTCATGAGGCATTGCGATATAGCTTTTCCTCAATGTATGGATAAAATGGAATGCTTTACGATAGAACCAACTATGGAACGATGACGTGACAGTTGTTTTAAAATTATACAACGATCGTCTCGTCACCACATCACCGACAAGACAACCATCCGACGCACTAAACGAGAATTGAGAAACATCCACGAAACACACTTCACTGATTTGCAATCGAACGAACACAGGTGTATACAGAATGTTCTGTAAAAATTTTAGAAAATTCAACTTTTACGTCAAATTAGAAATATTTGAATTTTTGTTGTATCACTTTTTGTGGAATTTTATGTAAGTACCACCCTGTATAATTTGAATGGTGGAGAAGATGTTCATATAAATGTCAGTAACGTCAGCATTACAAACGAAACATGCGTCACTTTCATGTAGGTACTTACTTCTTTACGCAACGTAGCAACGCAGTGGTGGATTAGTAAATTTTAGAGGCCCCGTACCGTGTAGAAAAGAAATTATTGTTGTCGGTCGTAATAATGTTGCGATGGGGCCCGTGATTTCAATGGCCTAGGGGCCTTCATTGTATTTAAACCGGTACTGTAGCAAAGTATTAAATATATTCGCAGTAATGGATCGATCCAACCAATCGTATAATGAACTAAATCAATGCCAAAAAATATTGTTTTTAAATATTGAAAATATCAAAGCGAAATGATAAGTTGTCAAAACATCAATTATACACAAAGAAAACCATAAAAAAAAACAAGAAAAGAAAAGTAAAGAAACTGGTTCCGGGTGCGCTCAAAGAATTCACGTTCCTTCGTTAACGAAGGAATTTACGTTGAAGGATTGAAAGCTTCTCAGAACTCGAAGGAAACAAGGAATAAAAATCGCGAGCATGGTTAAACTAAAGAGCCAACGATGCAGTCAAAAAAGGGGAAAATGGGAAAATCGAAAACGATATAGAAAATACAACAAACAAGCTTGTCAAGTTTTGAAAATTAAAAATTAATAAATAGCTAATAAATTTTAACAAAAAAGAAAACAACTGCACAAAATTTTTATAAAAATAGTAGTTTACCTTACAAGCTTGGAAAGTATTCAATTTCTCACGAGCGCGATAATATAAGCACGTGACGAAGTCGAGTGTAATCCAATCCAATCGCATTTCCCTCGCCCACATTTTTCCATCGGAACATTAATAAAATGTTTTTCTACATCTATTTACTTATATGGTCGTTATTAGCATTTTTTAGTGATTAATGATACCTATAAATCAATACCGTGAGTTATGGATTTTCATAACTTATTACAGTGAGTTATGGATTTTTATAAATCACTGTAATTTCATAACATTGATCGCGAATATTCGTAGATCATTTAAAGTTCAACAAGATTTAACGAATTTGAAGTGACCGATCGAACTAATCCAACCGATCTAAGATCTAGAAAGAACCCGAAGAATTCCGACAATGGCTTTATGTGTATCGCCCGCCATATTATTAGAACTGTCAGTTGCTTCATCGAGAACATCCCAATTTGTATTTTGTGTTTTAAATATTGCAAGGTGTAGAAAAAGCATAGTATTATATTCCCGAATAAGACCATTGTTCACTCAGATGAAATGCGCCACTCGCCTACGGCTCGTGGGTTCAAACATCATCTTCGTGAACAATGGCTATCACAATCGCTCATATAATAATATACTATTATCAAACGATTTTGACACAAAGTGTCATGACACTGACGCAGACACTTAACTCTGCGGGAAAGTCACTTTACGTTGAAGGATTGAAGGCTTCTCGGAACTCGAAGGAAACAAGGAATAAAAATCGTGAGCATGGTTAAACTAAAGAGCTAGCGATGCAGTCAAAAAAGGGGAAAATGGGAAAATCGAAAACAATATAGAAAAGAGAACAATAACGCAACGCAGCGAGAAAGGCGTCTATGGAAATCGAAATTTAAAAGAGTTAGCAGAAAATTTTAAACAAACAAGTTTGTCAAGCTTTGAAAATTAAAAATTAATAAATAGGTAATAAATTTTAACAAAAAAGAAAATAAGAACAACTGAACAAAATTTTTATAAAAATAGTAGTTTACCTTACAAGCTTGGAAAGTATTCAATTTCTCACGAGCGCAATAAAATAAGCACGAGACGAAGTGTTTATTGTTTTGTTACCTTACTTATGACTTTTCCATTGTTTACGTTGTTAGTGACTAGAATTTGGGTTGCTTGTGAGCAATTGTAAACTTTCCATAGCTAATACAATAACGTATGACGAAAGTGTGTCATTTCATAGTAGCCGTAGGAAAACTTAATTTAACTTTGTATATTTAAATTTAATCAAACTATTTCCTATTCTATTCTTGAAATTAAAAAATATTTATTTAACTTATTTCAAGTTTAAAAGGAAATTCAAAAAGTTCTAAGTACTTAAAAGTTTCAGCTTTTATTCACAAACTTTAATTACTATGCAAATTGAACAATTATATTTGAATGCATTGGAAATATTTATGTCGATATTGAACAAAATTATCATATGAATGAAATATTTATTAATTTTGTAATTATAATGTCGAAAATTGTTTTTCCCCCTGCAAGATGATGGGAAAACTATATTCAATACCGCATCCCAATCCCAATGTAATTTGAGAGTGCCGGGAACCGGAACACACCCACACCAGAAATATTGGTTTATGTAACAAAAATAATCGCCCAAAAAGGAAAATCTTAATAAATTTAATCAAGAACTTACCATCGTGGGTTTACAATGAAGCGAATCAAATGCTTCAGTTTTTGATGAAACATTTTTTAATCTAATCGGTTTCTTATTCCCCGATGGCGAAGTCTGATGCGGGTGTTGATGTTGATGATTCTGTTGTGTGATTGGCATCGGACTCGGACAGTGGTTACTCTGTTCGCTAATCGTATTCGCATGATGAAGAATCCCCGTCGTCGACGAGACGTGATTTGTCACTGACATTTTTAATTTGTTCAAACACTCATTCATATTGAGACAAATAATATTGCTGTTCATTTATTTAATTATTATCTATAGTAATAAATTAATTAAATTATTAATTTGTTGTTTTTCCAGCTTTTTTTTTGTTCTTTGCGTTTTGGTGGTGATAACAAAAGAAAGGAAAAAAGTTTTCCAATTTGTCACCAGTTTGCTAATTTTTATAAGTATAAATAACTAACTGCGACCGTGGAAGACGCGTTTCGCATTCGAATTCGTTTTCGGACCGGACCATCGACAAACAGTTCCGCGTTTCTGACGATACGCGATCCGGCTACGCTTTAGTAGTTAACCCTCGACGAAACCGCCCTCCCCACCATTAACCAGTAGTCGCGGATGAGAAACAGTGTGCCGCCTCTGTCTCCTGCCGCGTTCGTTTTCGTTGTTATCATCGCGAAGTCGCGCGCGTCTCGGTGTTAACCCGCGTAACCCGATGTTTCGCACTCATACAGTCACAACATTTATTTGTCACCTGTTGACTTGACAATCGATGTCTTTCTTTACATTACTGCTTTACAATATGGTTATGAATGAAGTACCTAAACTTCAACTCAAAATCGCTAGGAACATAGATATACTATACCACCTATCAATCATTTTCAATCAATATTCAATATTTTGGTGACTTTGGACTTGCTCGTATAATGTCAACTTTGGCGAAAAAGAAAATGAATATTTCAATGTTTGAATATTCAAATTGAAGAATTGAACTTTGTGTAATGTCCCGTGTAGAAAAGGGAGAGCGCAAACATGAAACCAGATGCCGCAATTTCGTCCACAATTTGAGCAAATATTAATTTCGTTTTCGTTTATGTTAATCGTTCCCGTTCACGCGCCCTCAGGCCTCGGCCGCAATGCTAACAAGTTGCGGAAAACTTCGCTTCCCTATAAAGAGTCCAAGATCAAGTCAAGAGGCATGGGTGAACGCGATGTATAAGTTAGTAGCTAAATTAAGCGATAACAAACTTCATAATAGCCGGCCATAAGTAAGAAAATAGTAGTTTACCTAACAAGTTTGGAAAGTATTCAATTTCTCACGAGCGCGATAATTTGAAGCACGAGACGAAGTCGAGTGCTACACATAGCGCGAGTGTGAAAGCGAATGATTCCCAAACGAGTTAGGTACACTGCTTTTCCTTCGGCCACATTTTTCCATCAAAACATTAATAAAATGTTTATGAAATGATTTTGACGCAACACTCTTATGACACTGCCACAGACATTTGTGACTTATTACCACATTATTAGCATGACATATTCGATGCTGAAAAGTAGAAAGCAACAATGGCTTGTATTGTTGGATAGTCCACAATGGCAATGATTAATGATTACTAAACTTGCCGCTACGCGGCTGGTATGTAAATTTTCCGCATCGTGCGCAATAAGCAACTTTTCACTCTA
>JARJEB010026974.1:0-13520 GCA_030264535.1 Liometoxenus newtonarum
ATTAATACGCTCGGGCTTTACTACACTCGGCGTTCGCTTCGCTCCGCCTCGTGCGTAAACTTGCCCTCGCGTATAATAGCCTGCATTATGGGCTCATTGAATAATATACTATTATTACTTTTATTGACCGCACATATTTCGTTTCTTTGCTCAAAACTGTGCAATATTTTATTATTTATTGCATTGCTGCTTACCATTTTATCCTTTGTTTATTTACACTTTATTTACTTGAATTATTGCTTGTCATTATATATGTTCTATGTTCATTTATTATATGTATTTAAATAATTACAGAGTCGTCAAAAATAATTAAAGAATTTTTCATTACTAGAATTTGGAAAAATGTCTAATAACGCCCATGCAATCATTAAACATAAACTCACCAGTTCAGCTCATCAACGTAGTATGCAGATATTAGAAAGCAAAATGAAAATGTTGTATTCACCACCCAATTATAGTCGTGAACCCCCTTGTACCAAACCAAAACAAGTCGCGACAACGACCCTTCGAAAACTCGAAATCTCCGACGTCAGTCAGGCACTTCAAGTTTATTTACAGTTTCTCATCTGTATGAGCGAAAATTTCCTCCATTGCTATCTGAAACAAAGAAAGACAGTTCAAGTTCAAAAGCATTAATAACAATTCGACATCAACATCAGGACCGTACATATACAAATGAAACTATTCTATTTTTGTTTATATTTTTGCAGTCTTCCGACTTTCTTTTCACTTGAATGCAAATGCAAAACAACGAAATTTCATTTACAAATAAGTATAAATCGTAATCGCGGCAAATGGTAAGTGTACTCTTTGATTAGAATGTTTGAGAGTAAAAAAATATTGAACGGAAGCTGAAAGTACTTAATCGTTCGGAAGCAATAGATTCGCATAAAATCTTGATTGTTAGCTATAGCTGTTGTACACGTATGTTGATTTGATAATTTTGTAAATTTATTCTGCAGATTTAGAAACTGAAACTCTGAAACACTTTCCAATTGTATATTATTGGAATAATAATACAATTCTTGAGATGAAATCGAATGTAAAGTAATTTGATTTGAACGCAAAATGCAATTAATACAATAAAACCGCAACTTTTTTTTTAGCCTACCAACTAATATAGTTACCGTGAAATTCGCTTTCTAAGCCTCTAACCCGAATTTTATTTAGTAGAAGTAAACAACGGGTTCTAGGATCACCACCCCATAAGCAATCTAGCCCACCACTCCTTATACGTCATCAGATCAGATCAGTTCATCAGGCCGGATCATTAGATCAGATCAGATCATCTGATCTGATCTAATGATCCGGTCTGATGAACTGTTCTGATCTGATGATCTGATCTGATCTAAGGATCCGGTCTGATGAACTGATCTGATCTGATGACGTATATGGGTATATGGAGTGGTGGGCTAGATTTCTTATGGGGTGGTGGTCCTAGAACCCGTTGTTTACTTCTACTTTATTTATATATTCGTGTATGTATGATTTTTCATTGAATACGCGAAAACTATAGGTATAAATCATCACTAGTCAATAACAAAACCAATATTGCAATTTATACGGACGACTAAACAGCGTTTGCGCTTGCATAACAAAAACAAACAATATCTAGCCAAACAAATGGGATGCAATTAGGTGTAATTAATGTAAAACAATAATTTAATGTAAATTTTGTGTGCGAACACGATGATAGTCGGACGGATCGTCGAGTGATTGAACGTTTTCATATGCAAACAGCATGAAAACATTGAAAATTATTGGTTCATATTTATGTCTATCCTATGTGCAGCTTAGTTAACGGAATGATATTCAGTTATATATAGATAGCATTGGTAGATCTCGTACTAGTCGTGTACTAGAATATGAGAGGCAATTATATTTGGTGTAATGACCATATAGGTGCCTCTATTCGTGTCTATTTGAATCAATTACGATGTAATACGCAATTCCGCACAATAACTGGATTATAAGAGATTAGTGCCGGCTATATATGTACTGTTTAATTTGCACACGAAATCGAATCGTATTTAGGATTCTGTGCGCTTTGCTATGATGATAGACTCAACTCAGCAAATACGAACGAACAGAACCGTTAAACGACCACAAATATATTTGTACATGCCTAGACATTGCTTAACAATTGATATATTATCCGGATTTCTTAATTACTACACTAAAAACTATACTAACATTAAATATACAAAAATTAATAGAAAATATTGATTTGAAAGTCGATAGAAAATATTGAAATAATACTGTCAGTGACATCTAGAGGGAATAACCTACGAATCAAAACATATTTGCTTATACATTGCGCTATCTAACACAGGATTTGATCAATTTTATTTAAATTTGTAAAATTTCCAGTGTAATTCATTAATTTCATTATATAAACAAATTTACTCGTTTATTTCATGACACGTTTGAAACGTTAATGCGAAAAATATATTGTTTCATGTTCCAATGATAAACGTTACATTTAAAATTAATTCCAAATGTATTTACATGGAAGTAGAAAATATTGAAACAAT
The DNA here is from genome assembly GCA_030264535.1 of Liometoxenus newtonarum. Classification (NCBI taxonomy): domain Eukaryota; kingdom Metazoa; phylum Arthropoda; class Insecta; order Coleoptera; family Staphylinidae; genus Liometoxenus; species Liometoxenus newtonarum. The sequence goes on from JARJEB010026974.1 coordinate 2,535, forward strand.
ACTGCCAGCGACATCTAGTGGGAATATCCATTGGACTAAAATATATTTAGAACACATTGCGTCATCTAACATGAGATTTGATAAATTTTAATTAAAATTGTAAAATTTCCAGTGTAATTCATTAATTTAATTGAATAAACAAATATATTTGTTTATTTCATGACATATTGAAATATTTATGCGAAAAATATATTGTTTCATTTTATTGTTTATTATAATTATCAATTAGATCTAATACTTTGTGTTCTAACGTAAACAAATGTTCGTCATTGACTTCAGGGGCAATTTGTCGCATTGCTTCGGCCAAGTTGCAAATATATTCGATATTTGTGCCACTCGGGCCAACAGAGAAATAAATTTGTTTAGCAATCGCATCTAATTCCGCTTCACCTGCATATTGAAAGTTATCCGTTGTTGCTACATAAATAGTCATATCGAACGCCTTCTTTTCGAGGTCTCTTGGATGGAATAAGACGTTAAATCGTTTGTAACCACCTTTCTCTCGATAGTCCAGGTGATTAACTACTTTTTCAATATCCTCATTGCGAATTTTATATGCTATCCCCCAAACTTCTTCCTAACAAACAAAAAATACAAACTAGTAAATTAAATACAATCGAATAATTGAAGGATTACTTACGTTATCACCACTTTTAATTAAAGTTACAACTCGTCCTGGCTAAAAATGAGAAAATGATATAAATCGTTTTCCATGTACGTGTTATTGATTTTCACATTGTCCTTTAATTCGTTTGGCTCATGCAGAGAGAGAGAGAGAGAGAGAGAGAGAGCGAAACGAGCCAAGAGAACAATAATATTTATACTTGATCTCGAAGCATTGATCATACTTTATCAGGCACGCCACGATGATCAGTGCTGTGCTGATAGAACCTTCGAGTGAATCCTTTGACGTATCCAACCAGTTTTTCCTCGAATGGAAAATCGACTTTCCATATCAATGAACCATAGCCGAATACCCACATCGTACATGCTATTTTTAATTGTACAATTTCGTTGCTGATTTATTTATATAAATCTTTAAAAGTTCTATTATAATTTTAAAAGTACGTTTTCGAAAAAATAAAAACACCACGTGAGACGATAGAATGAGGATTGGCCTTGGCTCTCAAACACTAGCCGTGGCAACGTTAAAAACACGTCAGTTCATTTAAGTCGTTCGAAGTTGACTGACTGCTGCGAACGTGAAATGACTCCCGGCATTCGATCATTCGATATTTCCTTGCCCAAAGATTCTAACTATGCACATAAATGTTCATACCTTATCATTTTAAAACAAACTTTTACAGTTGCATTAGTTTTTTAATTGAAGTTTGTTTGTTATCTTCAAATTATCATGGTCAATACAGGGCCGTATCCAGGACTGGGCCATGATGTATTATTTTTTCAAAAATATTGTTATTTTTAAAGTTTGTGTTTGTAATGTATACGTATTTGAAAGAGCGAATTTGGGGGGGTCTAACACCCACATCCCTCCTGAATACGCCCCTGGGTCAATACGAAAATAAGTTCCTTAGAAAATGAAAATAACATCACACTTTTTGTTGTTGTTGGGAAAAGTTGTATAATTTTCTAATGCATTTGTAATTATTATAACTTGATGCAATGAAACCATAACTGGACGTTCTATTCTTGTCATAGTTTGGTGATTAAAATGTAACTTATGGAAATCAATAAATTCGCGCAGCATTCGGAAAAAGATGCATTTTCACATTTTCATCGTTTCTATCACTTGAAAAATCACTCTTATGACTAAAGTATCAATTTAAAAAAAGTTTCTACAAACCTTGTGATTGACTTGATAAGTTTGGGTAATCAATTAAAATTTTCAGCGTCCAGGGTAGAATATCGAGCGCCCGTTTTCCAGCGCCGATTGTCGGCGCCGCGAGTGATCCGTTGTTCGTTGCTTCATAAAGCACATGCGCGCATTTTCTGCAGGTCGTCTACCATCCGAGAATACAGTAGCGATCGCATTGCCTTTCGCCAAATAATTGCGTTGCATTACTTTCCACATGTAATTCCTATGTCGCGATACGATACATATCATCAATTAATAAGCAAGTATCATTATGACTGATATATTAAATAGCTGGAACTTGAAACGATTCAGTAGCACGTGGTTAAGTGGCATTGTGAATTCGCGTCGGCAAGTTCGTTGTACGTGCGGGTGTAGGTGTACGCGTTGCACGAACGGAGGTGCAACGGTGCATCGTCGGGAACGGGAACATCGTGAGAATTCTGTGACATCGGCCTCAAGCTGGCTCCGGAAGTGCCCAGCCTGCAACCGACGAGTCGCGGCGCCGTCTCCAGATCGAATAGCGATCAAGATGCTACGACCATCATCAGCAATAACAGTAACGGCAGCAGCGTCGATCTTACAACGCAACAATCGAATAATCCTCAACAAGACTGCAGCAGCATTCAGCCGCAACGACCAAAATCCTTTATTAGCGATGATATTGTCGCTGTCGGTGATTATGATGCTGTGACCGATCGTATTGCGATTGACAGCAGCGAACGACGATTTTGTCAACGACCTGATGTCGAGTCCGATGTCCTCCCACGAGCGTATCGTGTACGTTACGATGAACTTTTCGATCCACGCAAAGAGACCGGCCAGAAATTCGGTGAAGAATTCTCAACGAAACACAATGGAGAGCCACACAGCCTTATCACAATGCCTGATTACGCCAGCAGCTCGATTGATGATATTTCTATTGATTATACGTTTTTGTCGCTATCACCGGTGAACAGCCGATCGGATTTTGCCATCCAAAAGCATCGAAACTAGTAAGTCGCCTGAAAAACCTATTCAAATTTACTGCAGTATTTTCGAAAAAGTTGCGCCACCTTCACCAAATCGAGCGCCAAGAAAATTAAGTATATTCCTCCAGTCCAAATATTTCCCAATTCATTTTTAAACTGTATTATTTAGTTTTGTTTGCGGTCAGTGGTCGTATAATTTTAACATTGGCACGTTACGCTCGATCTGTAAATAACAAATAAAATCGTTCCTGAACTAATCATGCAATCGACCAAATACAAGTCTGTCCGCACAAGTTGCTCTGTAAATAATAAAAAGCTCAATTAATTATTGATATAAAATAATATGTAATTACATAATGATGCAAACGTAGTCGTCGCGACGGTTGTGCGTCCAAGTGAGCGATATGACGTCCATGCAGTCGTGAAATTATTCAGTTTGACACAGTGCCAGAACGCAGAACGTTTTCATTTTGATTACTTCAATATTACGAATTTACGAATGCGCATTTTAAATATACCACAAGTGAACACATCATTTGTAACCGCAGTGAAACTGAAATAATTGTTATGGCTGCAAAAAAATTTGTTAGTTAAAAGTTAATATGAAAAGTACACAAAAACACAAGAGAAATGGATATAGTCAGTGAAATTCAATTGAAATCTAATCATTTCCTCTTCATAATTCATCGGATTTTTATTAATTTGAGTACGATCGACCAAAATAAAATGAGTAATGAACAATTATTCTGTCCTGCATGGACGAATGCAACAATAAACTTTGACTCTCAAGATTATGAACCGGAGAGTAAAAGTAGTTTTCTCTACGACTATTTTCTCGTTTTCATTTCCACGTTTATTTTGCATTTTCTCTTTGGTTTTGTTATGGAAAGTATTAAAAATTATAAAATACATAAACACAAGAATAAGGAGTCTTTAATTGAAAATGTAAATGAACAAATTATTGCTGAAATTGTAAAAAGTGAGTGCCTCATTTTAAGTAAAATCAAATCAAAATCTGCCCCTAAATTACAATTGTACTCCTTGGTGTAAGTTTTAAAGTTTAAAGCCTTTTTGTGTAATCATAAACTTACAATTTTACTATTTTTGCTGTTGCAGTGTAAGCCGTGGAAAGCCTGCAAGTGAATACACAGAAGAAGACTTAAGATTAATGCCATCGGAGCAAAACGGCTCACAAGAAAACATTTTTGAGTACCGAAGCGGTGGTTATAAGCCAACTGTAATTGGTGAAGATATTGGAGATTATACAGTTATCCGAAAACTTGGTTTCGGACATTTCTCAACTGTATGGCTGTGTTCGCACAAATTAGAAAAGTAAAATCTGAAACATACAGATAAAAAAAAATGTAGGTATCTGATGATTAAATTTTCAGGGAAAAATACGTGGCTGTTAAAGTAGTTAAATCGGTTCATATGTGTGCAAATATGGCTCGTGAAGAAATCAAACTTTTGAATCAACTCGTTAACATTGAACCAAATCATTCGGGAAGGAAATATATCATTGAAATGATGGATTACTTTCATGTGAACAGTATCAATGGCAAACATATTTGCATCGCGTTCGAACTGATGGGTCCCTCATTGTTGCATCTTATCACACAGAGTCAGTACCAGGGTATTTACGAAGGTGCTGTTAAGAGTATTATCAGACAAGTAAGTGGGAAATTAAACTTGTATTCGAAACAAAACAATAACTTGTTTTTTTTTTGTATTTTAGGTTCTCATGGGACTGACATATCTACACAATAAATGCAAAGTGATTCATACTGATTTGAAGCCTGAAAATATCTTAATTAAAGTTAACGATGCGTATATTAAAAATATGGTGGACAAAGCAACCCGATATAATGAACTTGGCATACCTATGCCTCGAAGTTACGGTAAGACAACAAAATTTTAGAAAACCAAGCAAATATTAACGATTTTTTCAAAACTTAGCAAAAGTTAAAAATCTTACCATTAACTGTGTTTGTAGTCACATCTGAATGTTACGAAAGCCAATTGTTCGAAGCCCATGTCTCACCGAATTATGTCTCGCCTGAATATGATCCAGAACACGTCGTTCGCAGCTCATCATTTCCACGTCTTTCCGATCTGACTACGAGCGAATCGGAAGGGCATCATGGTCGAAGAAGTCACAGCAAAAAGGAATTGTACGTGAGTCCGAAGATTGAGGTGAAAATTGCTGATATGGGCAATGCTTGTTGGACCGTAAGAACTTTTTGCGAATCTTCACTGAAAAGATAAAATAAAATTAAATTTTCTAGCACGATAAAATACAGGGAACAATACAAACCAAACAATATCGCTCGTTGGAGGTGCTTTTGGATAGTGATTACGATCTGCCAGCAGATATATGGTCAGTTGGTTGTATTGCATTTGAACTTGCCACCGGAGAGTTTTTGTTTAATCCGCGGAACACACAAAACTATTCTGCCTCTGAAGATCATGTCCTCCTCATTTATGAGTTGCTTGGAGGCATACCATCGTATATTGCTGGTCGAGGACGAAAATCTAGTCGATATTTTGATAGTACAGGTAAGCATTTTAAAAGTACGAAAATTATTCATTAATTGTTTGCTTTAAAGGTAATTTGAAAATTTGCCCGCTACAATTACTACATATATGGAAAACGGAAGATGTGTTAGTTGAAAAGTACGAGTGGAAGAGAGTTGATGCAATTCCATTCGCCTCAATGATTAATGCAATGATCGAACCGGATCCTGAGCTTCGCATCACAGCTGAAGAAGCGATAAATATGCAATGGCTGAAAGAATCACTGTCGTGAATAAAATCTATGAAATCGATGATTTAAGACTTTTAACAAATGCAGAAACAAAATTGATAAGAACAATAATAATAGCATCTTACGAAATATTTTCAAGTCATGTTTCTGCAATCTACATCAACATTTGCAAATTTCCAAAATCTTTATCAACAATAATTAATATAAATAACATCGAATTGAATAAATTTTACACCAAAAAGAATAAAAATTGTACACCCCTCAGGAAACTTCAAAACTGTTCATCAAATCTGTTCATTTACATTAACGCGAGTGCATGAGACATAATTATATCTTCTAATAATGAATAAAATAAAATAGGGGCCAAATTAGTCGATCACCATCATCGAGGCTATTGGTGACTTGATAAAAATTGCTGCCATATAATTCTAAAATTGTTCGTAACACAAATCAAGAATTTTGAATCAAAATGGAATTGTGAGGGCCGAGGGGGGGGTCCCTCCTAACAAACAATACAATAAAGTTTGATATTAAAATTAAAACATTAAATTAAACAAACAAATTTCCAGAAGAATAATTAGTCTTAGAAGTTGTTAATTGGTACACTATTGATTGATCAAAATGAAGTTACATTAAAAGTTATAATAAGAAATAAGAAAAGTATGAAATCGGAGATGAAGAAAAAAAAACTAACAAGTAGCGATAAGCGAGGCGTTAAGCCATAAGAAATGTTCATATGATAAAAATAACTATATAACGCATACAAACACGTTTTTATTCATATTCTATTCATTAACTTGTTAACTTATTTTTGGTCTATTTAACTTTATCTTTCATTCATCGATTAATCGCTTGCTTTTGCATACCAAAATGGTTAGAAGACTGAATTCTTGTTTACATCTTACGATTTTACCATTTACAGTTCACATTCATAACGATTTGATAATGTTGAAAAAGATGTTTGCTTTGATTTAAGAATTTGACGAAATTTCCTTTTTTAAATAAACGTTTCTTAACTATTTATCGCCCAATTTTTCGGGTTCTTCATCTTCATCCACTACTGTTACTTCCTTTTCAGCTGTACGTAACGTGAACACAATCGGGCACTTCTGCAATATTGGATTGTCCTTTTCGAGATGTCTAATCCATGACAATAAGGAGTCTTTACTCGAAGTACCAGTAGCACAAAGCGAATAAATTACACCGTCTTCTTGTTCATGGACTGATTGCACTTGCATTAGTTTCTTTTTTGGTGCAATAAAGTTAAACCATGGCACTTTTATGTTACTAACATCTACAAAAAGCATTAGAGAACAGTTTTTCAAGGAAAATATACGAAAATCGTGACTTACCATCGGAATCTTCAATTGTATCCAGTACAGGCCGTGCAGTGCCTCTCAGAATAAAATAATTTACACACTTATCCCTCAGCCAGACTCGAAACGACCCTTCGATATAAATTGGTTCGTCATCTTTGTGTTCTGCTAGTAAGCTCATTTGTGTTGGACTCTGTGAGCTCACAATCCATGTATCATCGATGGAATCCACGATATCAGAAGTCTAAAAAATGATTCATTACATTAGAAATTGTTTTGATTTTGCTTTAAGTCCTTATTTGATTATTTCGACGTACTTACTTGATAAATTGTTTGTTTGGCTTGAATATCCACACTACTTATTCTACTAATTGCCATTTTTGCCAATTCCAATGAATCATTTGGAGCAGGATTGGGTACTGGCCAAGGTGATAAATTCTTGAATTTCGGCATCCAATACATCATTCGCCAGAATTTCCGTAAGGGAAAGCCACGTTTGCCAAATACATTTAACAGCATGTCCTCCATTTCATAATCAGGCATCACACCTGGAAATTAATCCACAAATGGCATAAACAAGGCAAAAACACACAACAACAAAAGAACAATACAAACCATTGTCTTCCATTTGTTCTAATAAATCTATAGCACATTGTTGCTGTTTGGGATAATGCATGAACTCTGATTGAAACATATTTTGCGGTATAAACTTTCCTTTGGGTAGTACATCGATTAAAGCCTTATATACCTCTAAATCCTTATTTACACCATAACTTTTCATGTTTTTAAGAGCTGAATAAATAAATTCGACATGTCCTCTCCTATGTACATCACTATCGATGTAGATTTGTACCATTTCCAGGTATGTATTGCGAGTTTTGTGTGTAACATTTTCAAAATTTGTTTGCACAGTTATTTCAGTAGCTTTATTTTCTTCTTTCTTCTCCTTGTTGTTTTGCGACAAACAATATGAAGTCGTACGATAATTGCGATAGAATACTGACACTTTGGGAAGAGCATATTTACTATAATTGCACAAATCCAATATCATTTTCTTACAGAACATTTTCTATTCATAAGATTGTAATTTTTAATATCGAGTTTTCGGTTTTTAACGAGAACAAGATTTTGAGGTTATGTTATTGCATGTCCTACATGGCTTAGAACTAGAATAAAATGAAAATTAAACTAGAAAATTGCCATAATACCAAATAATACTTACAATTATAGGAAATGTAACTCTTGAAGCAATTAACTTTCTCACATTTGATTATTTTAAGTAATTAATAACAAAATTTTAATTATTTTCACAATCATAAGTTGCATTTCTTTGTGCTTAACTTTTTGAAAGCGTTAAAGTTAAAGTTTGTACCATTTCACGCTAAAAAGTTTAATTTTTCTAACGCTCGGCAGAGACTGCTGGAAAAGTGAAAGCATGCGCAGTTCTGACTTTACCTCGGAATAGAATGCCTCGAGTTTTACCGCCAGATTTCACGCGTATTTGTGCAAAAAAAATATGAATTTTTCCGATCCAAGTGAGAAGTTGCTGAATATTAAAGGACAAATTTATATGTTTGACATTTGACTTGATAAGTAAGTACTTAAAGTTCTGAAAACGATTCCGTGCACCACCAGTTTCACGAACCGTTTCTTTGCTTTCAGTTTAACTCGTCAGAAAAGTTACTTACAAAGAAATGCACCTATATAGAAAACTAATTTAGTTCCAGTTTCAGTGGCTAGATGACTCTAGGACGCTGAATTCCGGAATTCGGAAAGAAGTTTTAATTTCGGGTTTAAATTTAAATTTAAATAAAATATGAACAAAGCTGCTTTAATTCAATGGAAATGGCTGGGATTTAATTTAATGCTTTTATAAAATACAAAAGTTTTCATGAAGATATATCAAGATTATTTTGTAATTTCAATGTGGCGACTGACGAGTGTGCGTTAAAAACGCAGAAAATTTGTCTATTTTAAACTTTTAACAGCCGTACGACTTCGTAACGACCTAACGACGTAACGACAACCAACGTAGGGGAGTTTAGTTTTGGGGAGTTAGAGTACTTGCGGCTGGAAGAAAAAAAAAACGGAAGAAGCAATATGTGAAAATGAAGAAGCAAAAGCAACGGCTTAACTAGGGGAAATCCCAATCCAAAGCCCAATATGCCCAAGCCTCGCAACATTGCACGTAGTTCTCTATTTATAGTATGCAAAATATTCGGGAGTTAAGACGTTACCTACATGCCATGCTGTATTTCCCTTTTATACTTGATAAGTACCCGCGTACACCAAATTCCTGATTTCCTGGCACATATGCGATGCGATGCTGTGAATTGTAATCCTGGGGATCCAGACTTCCTGTCGTTACAAACTATGTTTAAGTAACTCATTAACTGTGTACAAAACTTATTGGAAATATATGTGGGTAGATGGTTAACATTTTTTTTAACTTTTTGATGAAGACAAAAATTTATGAGTCAACTTAATATTTCATTTGATTCAGCTTCAAAGTGAAAATTTCTAACCGCACCTGTGCATATATCAACTTTATATATATATTATCAATAATTATATCAATAATTTACATTATCAGGCAGCGCCGTATCTAGGGCGTGGCAAAGAAGGCCCCTGCCACTGGCACAAGATAAGCAAGGGCGCTACGCCTCCACGTGAAAGCAAGTATTCACAAAACAGGCAAAAAGAAAATTTTCGTAAGTTTCGTTCCGTAACTGATTTTTTAAGCGGCGAGCCCGCCACCCTAACCACTTTGTTACATCTTTGGCGCCCAACTGCTCTTGTTCAATGGAATACTTGTTTTTTGAGACTGTGAGTGAAGGACGCTGTCTAATAATTTGCCACAGATGCCAGCATTCCTAGATACGGCCCTGTTTGTGGTTGCTTTTAATGATAACAGATTTGTTATGTTGGTAGATAGATATAGAAGAATAAGCAAAAAATTATCATTTCAATAATATTTTTTTTATTTCAACGAAATTATTATTTGAGCGTTATTATTCAGTTGAATGTATGTTTCTTTTTATGGCAGGCAAGTGAGTCACAACTGAGATTTTTGCTCCCTCTCACGTCCAATTGCACAAGCTCGGACGTGACTAAATTTAGTATTCAGTTAAAAAGCTAGATTATGTTAATGTTTGGTCACAGAATTAATAGTAACAGAAGGTTCACTTCGTGTCTTTTACATTGAATTTCGACAGGTCTCGTTTGGTGACTTTCGACGTGTCAGCCATGTTGAGTGTGGGTTGGAACTTACGGGAAATATGAATCTGCTATTTGCTTTGTTATGAGTAAATTCAAATTTCCCGCCGTCTTTCGACAGGCCCCGTTTGGTGACATATTGTTGGTGGGTTGGCACCAACAATATGGCTGAATGTCACCAAACGGGGCCTGTCGAAAGACGTGAAGTGAACATTCTGTTAGTAGAATTTATTCTGTGGTAAAAGCAACGCCAGAGTTAGGTGAAAGAAAAGTAAAAAACGAAACTGTCATTTGAATAGGCATTGCCATTACTTACCTACATGACAATGTACATTGACATTATGATTATAATAGTACATTATTATATGAGCGATTATGATAGCCATTACTCACGAAGATGATATTTGAGCCCAGGAGCCGATACAAAATTAATTTATAATTAATTTTAATTAATTTTAAATATCTACTATTCCAAACAATTATTTATACATCATGAATAGGCAATTAAAGAGCTTTTCAAAGCCGAGTTTATGAGACAGTGTCTGCGACGCAACATTGTTTGTGACTACAGTGGCAACAATGTCGAAACCATCTTGAGCTATCTCTTGCGTCAATTTATTTGTTACGGCCGCAGCGAGTCCTTTCCGTTGGTGTGCATCTAATACTTGCAGTAATCCCAATTGACTAATTTGCGTTTTGAGCACCCAAGCAACTAAATTATTGCCATCTTTTGTAAAAATACCGTAACCATCATTCATTTCAATTAATATTTTCACGTATCCTACATATTCCTCCGCTTTGTGTGGCCAATTATCGTTGATAATGAAGGCATCTTCCGGTTGCAATCTACCGATGACATAATCATCCGAAATACTACAAATATTTGAAGAAAAAGTGATATTTTTG
>JARJEB010026988.1:0-12031 GCA_030264535.1 Liometoxenus newtonarum
TTTAGTCGTTCGACTATACCAAAGAGGGTAAATGATGCATTCTTTATACACTCCAACACTACTCCAGCTACACTCCAACACTGTCTGAATACCCGAACGCAGCTTTAGTTCAATAGATGACGTTTTAGATGCAATCCGTGTGTGACATATCATTATTGAATGCAGGGAAGCGCTTTGCTTGACGTAAAGTAAATCTCTTGTTGAATAATGGATATATTATTAACGCTTGTAAAGCTCCATTATTCGCGAGTGGTATTAATGTGAGTTATATGCGCGTGGACACACATACACCTAATAATGTTTGTTTTACTTGGTCGTCGCGGATAATAATATCTTATTCAATGAGCGCATATAGAGGCTATTATACGGGAGGGCAAAGCCCGAGCGTATAATAGCGTATATGCGCTCATTGAATAAGATATTATTGACTCAACGAACTCACGTTGAATTCACAATTCAAATGTTCACTGAATTCACATGAATTCACAGAAGAATTACCAGGAAATTCACACTAAGTGTACAATTTTGTAACTAGTTGTTCACCCCACGGGAATAACGAACTACGTTTCCCCATAACGAGGGGAAAACAACTTATTACAAAATTGTACGCTTCGTGTGAATTCACCGGTAATTCCCTGTGAATTCATTGGAATTCAGCTCAATTTGATAAAAACTTGAATTCCCACAAACGTTTGTGAATTCAACGTGAATTCAGATGTGAATTCGTTAAAATGGCGTAAAGTGCAAAACGAAGCCAAATTCAATTCAATTCTCTTTATTTTCGCCTCAATAATGCCATAACTATATAAGAATAGACAACGGGCAAGAGTTGTCAAAGATAATAACACAAAGGCAGGGTGTGCTTCAGGGTGACTCTCTGTGCCCGACGCTCTTCTTAGCTTACGTGCTGGATCTACCTGAAGCACCTTGTTGTGAAACAAAATAGGATGCTAATTGATCGCGATTCTGTATGGCACTTCTTGAAGAACTATTTACCCCCCAATCGGCGGACAGATCTTAAATGATTATTGCCTTGTCTCCATTGGCCAGGGCGAACATTCCCATCATCATCTTCAGTGTCGCAAAATCCTGTTGGGCAATACTTCCTTGCTGCTATGGGCATGTCTTCTTCGCATTTTTGTAAATAATTTTGCAGCACAACAGTTGCTTGCACAATAACTTGACACACCTCCACACTAGCAACTATTGGTTTTCGTAATATAAGCCACCTCTGGCTTAATATTCCAAAAGCATTTTCTATGGTGCGCCTTGCTCTACTGACTCTGTAGTTGAAAATGTTATTTTGGATGCCCAAGTTACTACCAGGAAATGGCCGAATAATATTTTCATGCAGTGGAAAGGCTGCATCGCCCACTATAAAATGCGGCATCAAATATTGCGTCCCTGGCAGACGCTTGGGCTCAGGTATATCCAATTCTTTATTTAACAACGCATTGCCTAATCCAGGATCGGAAAACAGCTCCATCGTGGTTTGATCCTTCCGACCCAATGTCTGCCATTGTGAACCGATAATATGCGTCACACACACAGCCATTATCACAATGCTGAAGTCTTTTTTGTAATTGAAGTATGTACTCCCTGAGTGTTTTGCACAAATTATGTTCGCATGCTTCCCATCAACTGCACCAATACAGTTTGGAATGTTCCATCTCTCATAAAAACCTTTAGCTGTTTTTTTGAAGTCTTCTGTTTTGGGCTCCGGGATAGCAAGTACTGTCCACAGTCCTGCACACGTTTCCTTAATTACTATTATGTGCTGTTGTTTTGCCAATCCTGAATCCCCAGGCTATTTCCTGCATGGAACATCCTTCAGAGAGATAGCTACAAATAGATAATAACAAATATGAAACAAAATTGAAACAGATATGAACATATCAAGGAAATCGTACTTACTGTAGAGTTATTATGAGGCAATGTTCTTCTTGTGTTTTTCCAGTAAAGGTTTGATTTTTATAAGCAAATTTTTAAATTGACATGTCGTCATCCTGGTGTATTTGAAAAATTGTTTCTCATCCCATTCCAAAGTTCTCATGGACTTTAACAATCTGGCAAATAAGCCTTCAGTCTGCCGCGAACGATTTATGGGGCGACTTATCTATTATTTGTGGCAATATGAAGCGCTGTTACTACTATAATAGCCAGGTCGTATTACCAAAGACTTGCATAAACAACCATTTTTTAAGACCAATACCAGGACTAGGACTAAGACGTAAGACCAGGACTTAAGACTAAGACTTGGATAAACCTGCCTTTTTAAATAACAACTGAAATACCTAAATTGAACTGAAAATGGAAATTATGTTTAAATTTAATATTAAAAATTTAATTAAAACAAAATAATTCTTCCCTGAATTAGAATAGAGAGTAACAAAAACCATTATACCTAGCTGAAAACTGTATTATCAATCAGTTCACTTCACTTATTGCAAATTGTATTACCAACACGAAAGAATGCTTCATATCCAATTAATAAAATTTTAATCCATATTGACATTTCAATCAATTTTATTTTATTCAAAATGCAAACACGCCTTGATTGTTCCTAATATAAATTCACAGAAATTAAATAAATCGGTACGGGTTCGCACCGCATAAATTTTTAAATTTATTATAAAGTAAATTGAAACAGTTGACAGCGTTCATTTAAGTGCGACGTGCGACCCAACTCAAAACTTGAAACAAAGCAGCGCAACTCGATACTACAGTTGTGCTGCTTTGTTTGAAGTTTTGAGTTGGGTCTCACTTAAATGAGCGCTGTCAAGTATTTCAATTGATTAATTTATTTTATATGTACCTGCAATAAATTTAAAAATGTGTGCGTACCGATTTATTCGCTTAACTCGCTTAACTCGCTCAATATTTATAACTACCATATGAACAAAAATTATTTAGATAAAGGGTGGCTTTGGAATTCTGAACGTACGTTGTATATGTTTGATTCATCGTCAGTAGTCATCGTCAGGTTTATTTTCAATTTATTACATTAGTTGTTGAAAATGGCCACCATTCTCATGCAGTCATAAATTTACACCCCTTTTCATGTTCTCAAATGCGTTTCGGAGCATTTCGGGTGTGATATTAGCACATTCTTCAACTATTCGGTTTCGCAACTCAGGAAGTGTGTTAACTGGTGTCTTAAAAATTATGTTTTTCAAATGTGGAAAAGCGAGGTAATCTAGGATAGTCAAATCTGGTGATCTTGGCGGTAATTCAGGTACACAACGTAAACTGATCAAAAAATTGTGGTAAATAAGCGATAGATTGCGGTGTCGTGTGAGAATTGGCATCATCCTGTTGGAAATATCCCTGTTGTAGCTCCTCTTCTTGAAGTTGGTTTATGAAGGGTTCTAAGATGTTGTCTTGGTACCCTTGAGCATTGATGGTTCCGTCAAAGAATATGGGTATCAAACGTCTGCGAGAAACACCAATCCATAACCCAAGTTTCTGGGAATGCAACGGAGACTCACGAAGTATGTGAGGGTTTTCATTACTCCACATCCTCATGGTTTGTGAATTGGTATACCCTGATAAATGAAACCGCGCCTCATCTGCAAAGAATGTCAGATCCAAGAGGTCATTGTTGTGCGAGAAATGTTGGGTGAACCATTGGCAATATAACACGCGCCTGTTAAGATCAGGCGGTAACAATTAATGATAAGCCTGCATCTTTTAAGGAAATAAAACAATGTCCCTCCTCAAAATTGTTCTGCAGGTACCATAAGATACGGAAACTTGCTGTATGAGTCTTCGCAATGATGTTATTGGTGCTTCATTCATAATCTCGAACATTTTCAATAGTCTCCTCTGTTGGCCTGCCACCCACCACCGTCCTTATGTGTTACGCTTCCTGTTTCTTTGAACAATCGCACACAATTCCGGACCACATTGAAAAAGTCAGCTTCCAAAACACATGATCAGGAAACTGTTGTCGAAATTCAACCAGGCAAGCTCGAGTACTGTACACACACACACACACACACACACACACACACACACACACACACACACACACACTGATATCAGACAAAATGTAGATTATAGACATGGGGTTAGTGAATCTACACGAATCAAGGAAATATAAGACTTTTTTCCGGTTACATAACTTTTCTATGCCATCACCCATATCTTCGGTATAGGTATGTTCTGAAAGTATACTGAAATAAAATTAGTTTAATTGCATAATTTGTTGCATTAAATTAGAGCTCTTGATTCTGAACACATCCTTTTGTTTTTTTTTATTTTCAAATTCATTTTGTGTTTCAACATTTTTTGGTCTCGTTTCAGGTGGTTTAGAATATTGTTTGCGACGGTTTGAATAGCTGCCTCTCACCGTTTTTGCTCGGATGGATTTTGTAACATGTGGGTAAGTATACCTTAGCATTTTGTATTGTATTTGTTTGCACTTAGTTTCCATAGTTGTGTGTTATTTTCCATTTCCCACTGACTTCCGTTCATTTAATCTATGTGTCATCGTGAAAGTAACTCACAGCAATGGCAGTAAAAGTGGACGCACTTTTACTGCCATTGCCGTGACTATACAGATGAGTGTTTATGTTTCGTTCCTACTTGAGAAATTTTACCAACACTTTCTCAATACTTTTCTTTCTAAATCATGAGCAATCTCTCCATCCTTAGCTTGAGCCTTTGCTTCTTTCGCGTTGCATCCAAATAGTCCTTCGTTATAATTGTTTTATATTGTTGTTAGTGCCGGTATAGGCACGTTACTTTCTTAATTACAATGAATAAATTATTATACAGTGTTACCACTTGTGACCGCTCCTGGCTATATCTCGGGAACTAAATAAGATGAAGCAAATATTCTTAGACATTATTTACTGAGAATTTAATGCCTTGAACAAAGCTTTTTTGTTGAAAAAAAAATCTTTAATGTTTCCCGGGTTATTCCAGAAAAAGAAGAGAGATGTTTGTAAAACATCAACTTTCCAAGACGCATATCTCAGAAACTGCTAATTCAATTCCTTTCGACTATCTAAAAAAGTTTATTGTTTTTTACAGAGAACATTTCTGTGCAATTCGTAAAATTTTTCCGTTTCTGGTTGCCCCGGAATTTACATCAACTCTCTTATTTTAAATGCAAGCCATAATATTTTTTTTCAAAAATGTATCCGGAAAAAATCGTTGAATCGAAATGATTTAATGGTTTTTTTAAGTTGAATTCACTTTTAACCTCAAAAACAGAAATATTTGTGAAACAGGCATACATATCGTTCAATTCCCGGTACCATTTTTAGAACATTAATTTTTTATCGTTTACAAGTATCCGGACGCTATAGCAAGGATCACTTTAAGAGTTTTTGCAGTTTTTTTTAATTTGTGGAAAAGTGGCGGCAAATTTGAAAGTTGAACGTGGCAACCACGTATATTATTATTAAATCAAAGTTTAATGAATGTATAGTCAGATGACACTACTGTCATATTTCAAATGAATCAAATTTCAAAAGGTCTATAAAATTACGATTAAATATCATATTTCTAATTTAAATTAGATAATCATAAGTGATCATGAACAACCGGGAGAAATTTCCGGAATTAGGAATCAATTTTGCTTCAAAGGGTCGGCCCGGTTCCAAAGTAATATCGGTTCGGATTTAATGTTGTGTGTGGAATACTAAAATTGATTCCTAATTGCTGACATTTCTTCCAGTTGTTCATGATTACTTATGAGTATCTAATTTAAATTTGAATTATTACATTTAATCATAATTTTATAAAATATTTGAATTTTGATTCATTTGAAATACGACAGTAATGTCATCTGACTAACATTCATTAACCTTTGACTTAATAACAACATGCGTGGTTGCCACGTTCAATTTTTAAATTTGCCGCCACTTTTCCACAAATTTATAAAAACTGCAAAAACTCTTAAAGAAAACTTGCTATAGCTTCCGGATACTTGTAAATAATAAAATAACTAATGTTCTAAAAATTGTACCGGGAATTAAACGAATGTATGCATGTTTGACAAACATTTCTGTTTTTGAGGTTAAAAGTTAATTGAACTTAAAAAACTATTAAATCATTTCGATTCAACGATTTTTTCCGCATTCATTATTGACAAAAAATATTATGGCTTTCATTTAAAATAAGAAAGTTGATGTAAATTCCCGGGCAACCAGAAACCGGAAAATTTTAGCCAAAGCACAGAAATGTTCTCTGTAAAAAACAATAAACTTTTTTAGATAGTCGAAAGGAATTGAATTAGCAGTTTCTGAGATATGCGTCTTGGAAAGTTGATGTTTTACAAACATCTCTCATCTTTTTCTGGAATAACTCGAGAACCATTAAAGACTTTTTGTTCAACAAAAAAGCTTTGTTCAAGGCCTTAAATTCTGAGTAATTAATGTATAATAATATTTGCTGCAGCTTAGTTAGTTCCCGAGATATAGCGGAGCGGCCAAATCTGGTCACACTGCATAATGCCCGAAATATCGAAGCCGGCACGCTTCTCTTCCTAATTTTCCAACTCTCCTTCGCTTTCTAGGGAAACTCTAAATATGTACCAAGCTTCTCAAACGTTTAAATGAGTTATTGCGAGCGAATGATTCTCTTCTTCCTGCAGTTAGGTACTTTAAACGGATGCGAATCACGGTTTTTTCCTAAACTTACACGATACAGATAGACCGGAAACGCGAAATAATGTGCTAATATATAGCTGGAAAGACGATATTGCGAATGATACTTGAAAGCTTCTTAATATCATCAGAAGTTAGAGAATACCAGTAATAAGACAATCCCAGATAATACCTACCACCCGAGATGATACGCAAAGATCCATTTCGAATTCTAATTTGATTAACGCACGTATTCATGACTAAATACTCGTAAGATGAACGGAACATAAACGTATCGTTTTTATATCGGGTGATGCCAATCACGACCCTACGAAGAAATCTCAATTTGGAAACCATTTATGCCAGAAACATATTTTTATACAATTTAACTTTGTTTAAAATTGACGTTATTAGAAACTTTCTAAAACTCAGCACTTTCGAAATGCAATGTGTCAGTTATATTTCTTACGGATCACTCTATATGTTACGACCTTTTCTGAAAGATATTTCTAAACACAATAATAATGCTTGGTTTACTTCCCAACTGACGTTACTTTTTTTATGAAAGGGAAATAACTTTTTATGACCTTAATTTATGGATGTAGATTTTGTTTTTCTCCCTGAAACTGTGTGTGTGTGTGTGTGTGTGTGTGTGTGTGTGTGTGTGTGTGTGTGTGTGTGTCGCGAAAAAATGTTGTTAGAGTGGAGCGTTTTAACTAGTTAACTGTAATAGTAATTTCCAAATTTGTTCAACAGACCGCGCTTAAGCAGCTCTTTGAGAATAAGTGAAGATTTTCGCAATGAGAAAATAAGAAAAATTGTAGGAGGAATCGTGAAATTACAAAACCATGTTTTTAAGATTTCATCTGTTGTTGCTTTCTCTAGGCGTTGTCGGAAACCTACTCTGGGTTACTTACCCGGAGTTTACAGAGTAACCCTAGGTCCGTGGTTCTCAAAGCGTGTTCCGCGGAATACTGGTGTTCCGCGAACCCCCTTAAGGTGTTCCGCGAAAAATTGAGAACTCCCCTTTCTCATGGACGATTTTTTGACCGATTCAAGTTTTTCTTGAAAAAAATGAACTATGTGTACCGTGTGATCTTTTAACGATCTTCCATAGGGATTTACATGGTAAAAACTTTAGGTCGAGTTAATGGGTCTCTTCCTGAAAATGTTGCGACGCAAAAAATCACACTCTTAATCTGTACCATTTTTAATCCATTCTGATAGTTTTAAATAATAAGAGTAGTCCTATTTCTTCAAAAAATAAATTCAAGAAATTTGAAAAAAATTATGGTAGGCAACCACATTTACAATTGGGTCAAAAAGTTTCTGAGGCTTTTACCTTTCACAAGTGTTTTCTTTTTCTTTACTTTAGAAAAGTAACCATTCTCAAGTTTTATGGAAGCGTGTATGTCGCCATTATTAATAAAAACGAATATTATGTAAGAACACGAAAATTGACGTCTCAAAAATTTATTAATTGACAGTAATTTTTTTAAACATCTGAACAAATGGTTTAATGGGTTGCCTACTTATCTTTAATTTTTTTTGAGGGAACAGTGCTACTCTTTTTATTAAAAACTATCAGAATGGGTTAACAATGGTACAGATTAAGAGTGTGATTTTTTGCGTCGCAACATTTTCAGCAAGAGACCCATTAACACAACCTAAAATTTTTACCATGTAAATCCCTATAGAAGATCGTTGAAAGATCAGACGGTATAATTTGAAATTAACGATGTATAGGCGTCTGCGCGCCATCAAATTTAAACTGAGAATCGGATCCTTTGGCATAGATCATGGATAGATCATAGATCATTTGAAAATTTAGGTGTTCCGCGGGCAAAAATGTTTGAGTTTAGTGTTCCGCGACTTTAAAAAGTTTGAGAACCAAGGGACTAAAGGATATGCGATTGGAGGGAATTGAACACAAATGCATGTAGTTAGAACAGAGTCGACTACGGGCTGCGCTTGCCGGTGTCGTTGCGTCGTTGTAAGGAAAGGTCGATGCATGGATGGGGGTTCGTTGGTAACAAACAACGACCAGGATCAGAGTATCCGTCCGATCCACGTTGAACCGAATAGAATAGAACAAGTCGAGCTGTAAACTGCGAAGCATTCATTCGGTCGCTGCCGGGCTGACGCCTTGGAAGCTATTAGCGGTTCTCTGTAGTTTAACATAATACTTATCCACCTATATGCCGCCGTCCGCATAATGTGGTCATGTAGAGCCGATAGATTTAACTTAACGATACGTTGATTAATTAATTAGTGATTAAATCAAATACACACTGTGCAGCTAGTTAAAAACTCCGATCTTCATTAAAAAATAAGCTAAAGTTTATATGAAGAGTGATTTTTTATTGTTTGCAATGACACAAGACAAACATTGACCTCTTTAATTTTTCTATTATTTTTCTTTATTTTAGTTTTCTCGAAAAGACAATATTACAGACCACAAAACGAAGAAAATTTATCCTAACTGAGGCAAGTACCTATATGCAAATACAATGTTGTAAAGAATTGACACCAATTGTTTTTCTTTTAAAGTTTTTAAAAAGATATCTTTACTGATTATCGAGGTATGAGATGATAATGTCAAATTTATTTTTGTTGTTTGTAAACTCACGTTTATAATTATATGGCATGTTTGTAAAAATGATACCTTCACGATGGTAATACTGAACTAAACGAATGTGGTCTCTGTCTGGAAAAGTTGCTTTTAACGTGAAGCCCGTTTGTCTGTTGTCTGGCTGTAACCAAATTCTGCCCAAACGAAGAAACTGATCGGTTGTTTAGTACCCTGAGCAGTCCCACGCTGACCTGATTATTTTGTTCATCAAAATGACATAGTTTATGGTCTCGTTGGCAAAGATCATTGCTGTTGTATAGAGTCATTTTAAATGAGCGACATCTATAGTTGACTGTTGTCGTCGTTTTTGTCGATTGTCACGTTCTTCCAAACCAAACCAATCCTGTCCCGTTTTAGCGCTATAGTTCTCTTATAAACTTAAACCTAAAAGAATCTACTTTCCAATTTTAACTTTAAAATAAAATTCGCACCCACAACTCTTCGACGGTGTTCGAGACTTCGTAAATTTCTACGATCGTGCAATTAATTTTAATATAATATATAATACACTATTTTAAATCTATACAGGGTGCACAGATTTAATTACAATTTCTATGTTTATGACTATAACAATCATTTGTAGAGTATATTCTATTCTTTGGCTGCTGATTAATTTGGCTTTTGGGATTGTAAAAGTGGTAGCACTAATCCTCCAAACCATTAACCGAAGAAGTAATGTTATTGGCAAATTTTGTAGAAAATTGAAAACACTTTTCTGAGATTATTTAGATAGTTTTATGCAAAAGTCAGTATTTAGCCTGTTACACGCGCTAAAATGTTCATTTTTTACTCCAGGTTCAAGTTAGAAGGATAGCTGCCCGAAAAATCACTTTACAGGTGTCGGCGGACCTAGATTCCTCAGGAAGAATTTGTATGAAAATATAACTTTCCTCGTATACCTTCGGTATATTGGTCGGAGAGTGACCCTGTAATTATAAAGTGGCAAAATACTTTTTTGTACCCAAAGTCGGGGTAAATGATTGCTTTATTTGATGTCACTTCAATACTCCATGGAAATTGGGAGCAGAAATGCGCAAAAACATAAAATACCAGCCAATGTTCCATGTGCGCATGAACAAACGTTATAACAAAAGTATTGTAAAAATTACAAAATGTGATAGAGTGTTTATTTATTGAAAAACACAATTAATATTATGATTTAACGGATTTAATTGATATTAAACTGATACTTAATTAACTTAAAACTGAAAAGACTAAAAACTTGAAGAAAACTACTTAAACTTGACGTAATGAATACAACTTAAAAACAATTACGTAATGAATACAACTTTACTTTCAACTTTGACTTCGACCTTACTTTTCGACTTTCTACTTGTGAGTTCCAACTTAAACTGCCCTTCTTCCCAACATCATGTGCCTATTTAACTTAAATCTAGTGGGGTGCGGACCATTTTGTCGAAAAAGTACCTGACCCTCCAATGATTTATAACAACCATTGAAGTTCATTTACAATGGAAACATTATTTTCTCAAGTACCATAAACCACAAAATGCCGTCGTCTGTTCCAATGGTTTAAATTGTCTCCGTGATTGTCGAAATTATATCAGCTCCGACAGCACCTTAAATTCGTATCAACATGTTGCGTAACGTATGCATTGCTTTGTTGGCTAATATAATGTGGATAAAAATTGTAAAATTGCGAAAAATTACATGTGGTGAGTGTCAAAACTCATAGTGGACATTGCGATAATATTCACAGCGTAATACGCTGTTTGAATTAAATGTGTGATATGAATTTGAATTAAAGAAATATATAGAATGTTGATTCGTTCTTAAACAATCTGCTAATATGAGCTTGTTGAATTTTAAAATTTTTAAATTCGATATTTTTCTTTAAGTCGACTAAAGCGTGCCTGTAGTTTCGACCAATTTATGACATCAAGTACATGACTCTAACAATAACATAATAACCCAAGGCATACAATCTTGACAGGTCAGGTAGTTTTTCGACATTTTGGGCCGAGTCCCTTTCTTCGGTAAACTAAAAGATATTAACTACAATAAGAAAAACATTGATTTTATGCCGATTTTAT
Organism: Liometoxenus newtonarum; assembly: GCA_030264535.1. Classification (NCBI taxonomy): domain Eukaryota; kingdom Metazoa; phylum Arthropoda; class Insecta; order Coleoptera; family Staphylinidae; genus Liometoxenus; species Liometoxenus newtonarum. The sequence goes on from JARJEB010026988.1 coordinate 11,283, forward strand.
GATCCCAAAACTCAAACTTTATGGACCACATGAGGACAAACCAGGACCTTCCGGACATTTTTGTATTAAGATTTTCGTTTTCTTTTGACCCGATCAACAGTTACCACGTTTACATGTCGTATGTTTTGAATTCGGCCCATGTAAACAGGTAGAAAACCGAACTCAGTTCGAATCTAACTTCAAGGTCGATTCCCTTATTTCTGCGATCGTATCGGATTGTATTGAACTAAACCTGCATGTAAACATGCTCTTTCACTAGGATCGAATCGAGAAATGCGCTAACGCTAACGGCTAACCTCAAAAACTCTGTTTATGTCGGTTGATGTGCACATTCTACATATCGGTTTCGCAGTTTTCACTAAAATGACTAGTTCCTAGAACTCAAAGAAAAACAGAAACTTTTGGAGCACAGAAGAAAGTTACCGGAACGTCATCAGCATCAGCGGATGCTACTGCGCATGTCGTATCGAAAAGTATTGAAATCAAATTCAGTCAAAGCCATGTAAACAGGCGAAGAATAGACCGATTGGAATGTCGCCCTGTGATGTCACGCCCTCAAAAGAAAGGTTAGAAGCAGTACTTCTTGAAGAGGGGAGGACAACTAGTTACAAAATTGTACACTTAGTGTGAAAAAAATACTTAAAAATACTTAAAAATACTTAAAAATACTTAAAAATACTTAAAAATACTTAAAAATACTTAAAAATACTTAAAAATACTTAAAAATACTTAAAAATACTTAAAAATAC
>JARJEB010026989.1:0-18003 GCA_030264535.1 Liometoxenus newtonarum
ATAGAAAGCTTATTTAATTCTGCATCTAATGAAATGAAAGCAATTTAAATATTTTAAAGTTTGATATCACAAGTCTATGATTTAATTCACAAGATTTCTCTCTTCTATTCAGAAATAACAACAAACTGAACCAGTGCAAACAAACTGAAGTTTAATAGCAAATAACTCAGCAGTTTCCCCCGGCAGTTGCAATATTTTTACATTCACAGAAAGCTTATTAAATTCTGCATATGTTGATATTTCAGAAATTTAAATGCATTTAAATTCATGATGTTTCTAGGTGATTCTACTAATTCCACAAATCCATTTGACAATATATATGTTAGGCCACGTCGCCCGTTATGTAGACACCCAGTATACACGATATTCGTAACTTTAGTTTGTAACACACTGTAAACGGTTGACAGATGACAGTCGACACTTGACGTTGACAGAGTAAGATGTACGATTATTGAATAAAAGCCAGACTGACACTTTTTGAAGATTATTAAGTTCGTTTGAGATAATAACAAGATTATTATCATTTTACTCGACCTACTAACATATACATTTGAAATCTGGTTCTTACGTATATCTTTCAGCTCCTTATGGTCTGAGGGATGACTTTATTTTCAATTTTGTGTTACCTAAGAATAATAAAATAAAATATATAAATGTATATGAATCAGAAAAAATTATGCGTGGTAATTTATTGAAACTGTGTTTCAAAAATACAGAAAAAATTTTAATGCCCGTATTAGTACGAAATAATCATTGGTGTCTAAACTATATTAATCTAGTAACAGCTCATTTACTTTTCTTGACCCCAACAATTGCACCAACAAAGGTGAAGATTTCAAACATTTTATATATCCTTTGATTGCCAAATATTTAAAACCCCATCCATTTACCCATTTAAAGTCGGTGCTTGTCTCATACACTATGCAAAGTGATTCATATAGTTAGTAAACAAGATATTCTTGAAGAACAAATTTATATTATTCATATTCACATTTAACTTTATTCAGATGGTGACCGCTACACGTGGCAAGTTCATTTCAGTGTCACCTTGGTGGAGATAACGTCTTCATTAGATATTCTTTAAAAAATGCAAAGTTTCCAACTACAATAACATCAATATATGAATATAAAATTGTTGTTTGTAACTTTGTATGTTTTGTTTCTATAATTCGTGCATAGAAAAATTGAATTATTTATATACAGTGATAACAACCAAACTTCTTACCAGAATTATCAATCCATATGAATTTTAAAGTTGTAAGGAATTTCCAAATTTCGTAACTTGTTGTTTTGTTGTTATCACAAAAAAATATTTGTTTCCTGATAACAATACAGAAGTATCGGTATTAAATAAATATAATCTATTTCGGTCAGAGCCGGCAGGGCCGGACTATCCATAAGGTACTTTAAGCACTGTGACTAGGGCCTACGAAAATTTGGAGGGCCTACGAAGACTTGAAAGAGCTTTTTTTTTGGTCGCCAACAATAAAAATTTCAAAACTTTGAGATTTGAGAGTTTTTTTTTGGTCACCCAAAAAAATTTCAGAATTAGAGACTTGAGAGCTTTTTTTTGGTCACCAACAAAATAAAAATTTCAGTTAAGTGCCTAGGGCCTACGATAGGCATAGTCCGGCCCTGAGAGCCGGTAATCAGAGCTTTCACTTTTAGTTTGTTCAAGTAATTTTTTCTGTACGATATTTCAAAGTTTTAAGATTTAATGAAAAAAAAAACAGTCCGTTCCTGACTGGGATGAATAGAAATAAGTTAAAATGCAAAGTTATTATTATAACCGGCCCCAACTATATGTATATTTGCATAAATAATTTTGGTATCTTATTCCATTTTCATAGTTTTTATTTAATAAATGTTTTATTCACTATTTGTCTTTATATAAATAAGACCGAAAAAGAGAAGACTCATCAGTTTACTTCATTTTTTTACATATAGAATGTTGTTAGTTGTAGTCGCAGTTATCCTGGCTGTCATCAGTCCCCGCATTGCTGAAGAAGAGGGCAAAATTGTTGGTGGTTACGATATTGACATTATAGACATCAGTAACCGCCAACAATTTTGCCCTCTTCTTCAGCAATGCTGGGACTGATGACAGCCAGGATAACTGCGACTACACCTAACAACATTCTAATTGTAAAAAAAATGAAGTAAACTGATGAGTCTTCTCTTTTTCGGACTAATTCACATTTTTGTGCGGTGCCTCTTTATTCAAAGCACCCGCCCATTGCACAGACGGTCAAACAGCCACTTCCTTATCTCTACGTGCTTTTAGTTCCATTAGCGGTAGGAGTGGGTGGCTATATTAAATTTGATTGCATTTAAATTTTTGAGATATCAACAAATGTAGAATTTAATAAGCTTTCTATGAATGTAAAAATATTGCAACTGCCGGGGGAAACTGCTGAGTTATTGGCTATTAAACTTCAGGTTATTTGCCTACATTCAGAGAGAAATCTTGTGAATTAAATCATAGACTTTTGATATCAAACTTTTAAATATTTAAATTGCTTTCATTTCATTAGATGCAGAATTAAATAAGCTTTCTATGCATGCAAGAAATTTCCAACTGCCATAATAATGTTCGAAGATATTTGATAAGTTTGTAGTTTTGGGTGCATATAATGAAATTGGTAGATAATCATTACCTAATTACGTTTGTTCATAATTATGACAAATATATCGGCAATTGGGATATTTTTAACTTTTCTGAACCACAATTTCAAGGGCTATCTGATGAAGAAAAGAAAATTACATTATGCGCATAAACAAAAAAGTAATGGATTAAAAGATGGGGTGTAATTAAGTTAAATAATTAAGGCCCTTAAATATTAAAAAAGGCAATTTTTATTTCATCGTTGCGTAGAATATTTAATGCTGATTCTGAATATGTATTCAGATTTTATGTACTATTGATAGTATATGCTTAAACAGTGGCTGTAAAAATGTTCAATGAAATTTATAAACTCATCTTCATCGTCTATGTTAGCTAGTGCAACACAAGTCGAATAATCAGTCATGGACAGCAGTTTTGTCCTATCAAGGACTCATCAGCATGCCTTGTGAGGAAGACACTAACCATTCGAGGATTCGAGCCTATGATGCACTTTATAGGCTGAAATCTCGAAAATGGTAACATAGACGATTTAAAGTGTAAGCATTAAGCAATATGATGGATTGCTCCATTTATTTGATTAAAGTATAGGTTCACAGAGACGATGAAGGTGGTTTCATAAATTTCATTAAACATCTAGTACCGCCACTGTAAGCATAAATTGGGTGAAATCCCTTTTATTTTAATTCAATTACAAATTTGTTGGATATATTATTGTGAGCAAATAAGTTGAAACCGCGCAATGTGTTCGCATAAAAGCTGACTCACACATATTGTTAATAATTAAATACAGACAGTAGGTCGCTGCATCACATAAATAACACTCCAAAGTAAAGCAGAGGCATCCATATTTCCCTAGCACACCTCTCCTCTTGTTCCGCCCGTACCACCCTTTTGCATTCATTTAATTAGTGTTGGAAGTGAAGCAGCCGCAATCTATGTGACTAGGCTCTCGGATGTTCCCAGCAAGGCATTTCATCCGCGTTTCCTTCTCCAACCAACTCAAAGGTTGCTCGTTTGTATTCCACTGCAAGAGGAAAATATCGAGCAAGAGGCCTCGGCGTGCTCTTAAAGCTGTATCAAGGTAACGATACAATGCTATAGAATATATAGTTATAGATAGAGCATCCGACAAAGCGCCAACATTCTGAACGAAAATGCCAAGTGCAAACTGCCCTTCCGGCTTCCAGCCGATCGATATAAATGAATTAGCCGTAAGACAACAGCGATTTGTGGTTTAATCTTGCACGTATTTAGTGAATTTATGGCTGAAGCAACGCCTACAGATCTCATCTGGTTTGCTTATGCACTTAAACACCCATCTTTCGCTAGATGAAGTTATCCGTTGGCACACATGCAACGATATTCGTATGTACTTACTAAAATGCATATACAATACAATATCCAAGCGCAAGAACACTCTATATGGAAGAGCATCTTTAGGAATACCCATATACAGGCTGGTCCAGACCACCCGTACCAGGAATTATTCTCGAGCAATTATGAAAAACAGTTTCAAAACGCCTGCTACTTTTTACTTTCAAATTAGTGATGAAGTGAAATAAATTTTCGACCAAAAGTTATTTCCTTTTTAATAGTCTATCAGAAAATGCAACGAAATAAATAGGTTACCATTTAAAATTCTGAAATTGAGTGCAATTGGGCATATTTCCGGTTACTTCCGGAAGTCGATACTGCCACCATTAAAATCTTCAGATACGCTTTGGTATAGCATTTTTTTCCGGAAGCTGTAGGTCTTCATACACCCGAGAAAAATACCTGGTATACTGGTTGTCTGGACCAGCCGGTACCTAGTTGACTCTAATTCTGATTAACGCACACTAGTCTATAGTAGTTCAGAGAAGAACGAGTCCGCCGCAATTACTCCAAACCTTTTCTGCCCCCCGCCTTGCCGCCTCCATCCAACGAGAAAATCTATGGGAATATATTCCACAACCACAACTTACCCGCTTTTACCACGCCTTATTGAAATGCAATTTCAAATATTTTAATATTATATGGCGGCATCGATGATTGATTTTCAATTAATATTTTCTTATTATTGAAGAAGCAAAAATTGCTATTCGTATATAGGCGTAACGTAACATTCAAATAGGAAAAAAGCTGACGCTGTGTTTTCAGATATGAAATCAGCAGCGTGTGCCAAAGCATTTGGGAAGTTTTGGACGAATTTCAAGTTTCTTCCATATTCTGCACATTCACTTACAATTTTGTGCAACTCGAAAATTCGTGTATTACTGTATTAAAAACTGATATTATTTAGGGACTATACATCACCACCAACTTAAATTGATGTAAATCTGCTTACCAGAAACAAGAAAAAAGTAAATAAAATTATGAAAATTTAGATGAAAACTATAACTAACGAAACATGTACATAAACAGGGAATTTTACCCAATTTTACTGCTAACAATGACGGCAATAGGTTAGTTAATATAAACTGGAACACCAAATTTCTGTTAACCTAGTGCAACTACGTTTCAAATTACTCAGCATCACTTCAGACATGAACACCCTGTTTTGACCTATCAGGTCTCTTCAGTATGCCTATAAGGATGACACTGAATATCAAAATCCAAGCCTATAAGCTGCGCACCCTATAAGGTCGAAATTTACATATTGTTGATCGTATTTCGATAGGTTGAATAGTTTTGTAATAAACTAGAACAAACAGCCGGCTCACCCACAAATACAGAATATTGTTTAGGAGTCGACCTTTGAAGTTAAATTTGATATTTTCTGATCAAATTATTTTTTAAAGGTCCAAATTGCACAAATATGGCCAATTGACTATTTATAGTTTCCAAATAATTAATACATAAGAATTGGAACTTGCAATGCAATTCTGAAGCAGTGCATCGAAATTGTCTTGTCAAATTGTAATGCGTGTGAATTAGATTTTACGTTTTAGCATTTCATTAATCATGCATGTAAATATATTTATTATTATTTTTTAAAAATTATTTAAAAGAAAGTTTTATGCGGGACATGGTATTAGGTTTTCATTTATGGTATAGAATTAGAGACGATTTGATGGAAAGTTTTGGATGAAAAATTTATGGGCGCAAACATTCATATAAAATTTTAATCAAGTCATAACTCTTTATGCAGGCGTAAGTTAACGAGCAACGAACGGGTTTCCACTGGCGCTTGGAAAAGTGAGTCGATATGGTTCGCGCCGACTATAGCATTATGTCAAACCGCGCCTGAAGAGCGTCCCACCATCCACGTCGGCTCGGCTAGTCTAGCACTTCATAAGAGGGTAACTCAATCTTCTTAATCCGGGATAACCTGGACCATTTTTCACTCTTGATTAAAACAAGGGACCGTGTCAAATTTACGTTCATTAAAGCGTCGACGACTTTGGACATTTGCACCAACACTTACTTGGACATTCACATGCAGCTCGAATTCGTCAGTGTTCATGTTGGTTTAGCCTAGTTTCATCGGCTTCAGACACCATTGCAAACATACAAAGCGAAGAGTCGGCACATACAGCCAACTCCACTGCCTTCGCAATATGCTAGGGCCTGCATGCCGGAGTCAGACCAGTCAGGGAGAACGATCGTACCGAGTGCTATATTAATTTTCTAATTAGTTCTGACTCCGTGAACGCAAAAGAGTAAAAGTTTTGCGCCATTTCATTCACATTGCAAAGCACTCGAAACCTTATAACAACTACCCCGAAAGTGGGAAGGAACTATTAACGTTTAGAAAAATGCATAAACTAATTAATGAAGGTGAACAAAAAAATTGAAAGCTAAGAAAAATATATATCTAAAATACAATATTTGCACACATATGTATTTTCTAGATACTGACAATTATAAATATAAATTGCATTTTTACATTCCGACCATATCGTAACCGCATGGTAGAGGAGAGTTATGTAATCCGAAAATAGAAATCGACTTTTTGGTCTGATGTGTGTGCGCATCCGTATGGATGTGAGTTTCTGAACAAAATTTTGGGCAAACCAAGCTACGTATCGGAATAAAATTGGGTATCTGCACAGCTGTCCCTCTCTCTCGAACCTGGAGTAAAAATAAACAAAGTCCGCCGGTAAAGAAAAGAGTTCCATTAGCAGGCCAAATCATATAACTGGAATATTTATAATTAATCTTCATATGCTTCATATAAAGTTCTAATTGTCAATCCAATTTTCTTCTTTGGGTGCTCATTGGTTTGGGAAGTATTGCAATATTGACAAATATATTCCAAACCTTGCTAAAAGTTTCATGCCAAAGTCAATATTGACCCCAATTATTGACGATTTTTGTTTTGATCCGCACGTAAAGGTACCGCAGAGTAACTATAGACTATATGAAAAAGATTAAATGTAATGAAACATAATGACTTATTGCTTCCAAGCCTTATTATTCTTATTAATGTATATCGGAATCTGTATGTTATCACTGTTCAGTCTGAATAAGCAAGTCATTATGCAAGTGAATCACGTCCGCCGTACCAGTACTACGGATTCGAATTTTGGGGTTAGGTTTATAAATGTTTCTAATGGCAAGACAAACGTTCTAACACCCTAGCTAAACGGAAAACACGAAGAACATATAATTTAAACATGTAAAGGATTAGGAATAGTATTTTATACGTCCAGCTGGGTACGTATTACCTATCTTTTTCTTGGACCCATTAAAAACAACATAAATGTGCTTTTCTACTTTCCATGCTAATTATACAAATTAGGGTTTCACGAGATTCTTGATTTTCAAGATTTCTTGTCACCTACGCTGATGGGAATGATTAAAGTATGTACGAATAATGACCACACGACCCAGCAATTTTCGTGTGACTCGTATAAGTATACGGGCATGCATGCTTAAGAAGGCATGTTTGTACGGCCACGTACAGTACATACGTACAAACATGTACGCTCGTGGGTGGAGGCAAAAACGTCGTACATGTGTATGCGCATTGAAGAAGTGTATAGTACTTATGTAGAACTTATGCACCCCTATGGGCGCCATACTTAAGTTACATGTACGACGAACGAACATGGCTTGAGACATCAACGACCGTGTATGGCGCCCTTTAGGGGTACCGATTAAGACGTTGATGGTGGCTATTGTGCTTTTGGCCAGGAAAAGGGAAGCCTAGGCCTAAAATACAGCAATACTTATTATTATTTTTATTGATTTTTGAGACTCATAAAATTTCAAGACTCTCGACTCAAGACAAGAAATTTCAGTCGACGGCAAGTCAAGAAACAAAAATATTTTGTCTTGATTTTTTCAAGACAAGACAAGATAATCAAACGAGACAAGAATTCTTGTCCCGTGAAACCCTAATGCAAATACACATTTGAGAGGTTTGACCTTCATGTGACCGAGTGGGTTATGTATACAGTATACGTAATAGAAAAACTAGAAATATCAATGGAAAGTATGACTGTTGTCGATTAAGAAGATAAAGATTAGTAAATAATGAATGTTTGGAGAATATTATTTTAGGTCTTTGAATATTGATTAATTTTGAAAAAGTTGTGTAGTTTATATAAACTGCCGAAAACTGTCCGAGTCCGCTGCACTTCACATGACTTTAAATTGGTATATACTGAAACAATTTCCTAGTTATTTGCTGTTAAAATCTTCCGCTTTAATATCGTTTAAATTAAATGACTCAACTTTTGCCAAATCTGAAAACTGTACTCTTTTAAACAAAAGCGTTCCAAATGAATACTCTGTGAGGCACATTAACGCACTCACATACCGGGTGGTAGGGCACAAGGGTCAACATAGGGAATTCACATGCTATATCATCTTTTGCAGATTTCTGCTACACATTTGAATGAAATAAATCGCAATCAGATCAAATAAAGGCAAACATTTTCCACGACTCTTAATACCAAAAACGTAATTTATCACTATTTAATTACCTACATGTTTAAACTATAAATTATTATTAAAAATAACTTTGTCGTTCTAAAATAGGAGCGGACAAGCTTTTCAGAATAATTTTGTTCTAAAATATCAGCGGACTCGGTTCTAACAATAATTCAATATTTGTCAGATTGACAACTAAATAGTTTAAGTAAATCGAGATGTTATAATAAAAATGCTTTTATGATTAATAACATTACTATTATTAATTAGAAAGAATGTATTTTGAAAACTGAAGAATCAATGTTTAACAGTACTACTTAAAAATTAACAAACTATTACTGGAGCAAAAAGTTTTTTTAAAAGAAAACCTTTTCTCGATTGAATAAATTTCATTCATTTTGCGAACCTCGGTTTAATTAAATTATTTACTTGTAATTCTGACCAATATTCAATTATTGCCAGAAGCGCGACCGCTCAGATGTTAGAACAACACAACCATTCTGAAAAGCGTGGTCGCTCATATTTTAAAACCAGAAAACTATTTCTAATATTAGTTTTTAATTTAAAAATGTAATTATAAAGTAATAAGATACGTTTTTGGTATCCAACGACCCGGAAAATTATTGTCTTTATTTGGTCTGATTGCAATTTATTTTCATGCAAATGGAGCTCCAAGAATATCCAAAAAGATGATATACCGGATAAATTCCCTATGTTCACCCTTATGGCCTACCACCCGGTATATACACACACAATATATGTCGCTAATCCATCCACTTTTTGATACAAAAAATGTGTGCGGCTTTATTAGTATTAGTACTTCGATAGCTAAAGGTTCGAAAACAAAACAAAATAACAAAATATTCAAAATGGATTCGTATAGGACAGTGGCTCTTACCTTTAAGTGGTTTTGTTCCATTATACCACGAGACTTTTGGAGTTGGCCGTCCTGCATTTGCCTGACAAGTTAGTTCCACCAAAGTTCCTTCATCATATGGACCCAACATTGATGCATTTCCCATAGGGGTGCCTTTTGAATCGACAATTCGCACAGATTCTGGTATAACTGAAATATAAATGTATATACATATAAGTAAAACCTAATGCAAATTAAGTTTTTAAATCATATAATACGTAGTGGAAATGATAAAAGTAAAAATAAAAAAATAGCAACCGAACCATACCCTGAGGTTAAGGTTTTCATTTTTATATTTGTCGTGTACACAATGGAAATTAATGGATTATTTTTGAATAAAAATCTCTTTCGTTATTTAGTCAGTATATTCGACAAGAAATTAAATAAGTTGCGATACCAAGATAGCGTGAAGAAGTACATTGGGAGATTGGGATCAAGTTGTGTCTATATTATAGTAGTGTATTATCTTACATTCGTAAGTTTAATTATATTTCAGTCTCGTCCTCCTAGATTAAATACGTAGTTCCCCAAATCTACACCTGAGCGCCACATTATATAAAGATTCCAAAAAGAAACTCTTCGGACATTCGCCACACTTGCGCTGAGTCGATATCATTTACTCATTTGTGTGCCTTAGCGTCCACACACGTTTTCCTAAAACATTCTCAACGCAGTGCAGTGTTTTTTATAGTGTTTTAGGCAAATTATTATCCATTCATTGTCTCCACAATGGTAAAGGAACGAAGAGAAGAAATATTACACAGAAAGATCAAAAAACTTCACACCATCGAAGCGAAGGGTTCATTACGATTAGATTAGAGTTATTATCTCTGAAGTATCTCATTTTTTCATAGACGACATTTTTATTGCGGTAAGAATCAAAATTTCCGGTCCGAATTCGGTTCAAACTTTTTTCAATGAATATTATTCATTTCGTGCTAATTGCCAGTCCTAATGTTTTATAAATTTCTGTTTGAAATAATGCCGTCATGCAATCTATAGGAAATAAGGGTATGATCTAAGCTAAGGGAATAAGCATTAGTTGATGATGTCATTTTCGGAATTTTCAGTTTACTAACTGCCTGACACTCACTCTAGTGTACAAGGAACATAACTAAAAAATTTTAGCAGACGCCATAGCATAGGCGTCAACTCCACGGGGCAAGTTCCAGCCTTGGCGAAAATGAAAGTATTTTAATGTGCACTGCAAATAAATAAGATTCACACCAAAAATAAAGGCCCACACTTATTGACACCTGCCAGTACGATGAGTAAACACAGCAGAGCAAGTACAAGAAACCATGGCTAGATAAGAGGGGAATGGAGAGCAAATATTAACGATATCAGCGTTTTTCCTTAATTCTTCGAGCTGCATCTCGTAAAAATATTTTCAAGTATACAGGGTGTTCGTAAAAGCGTTACTGACATCAATATTTCTTTGAAATTGCAAAGCGCGCGTAAATTCAAAAAATTGGTAAAACTTGATCTTGATTTTTCGAGATTTTCCAACCAAAATCTCGTCTTGATCTCGAAATCTCGAATATTGTGTGAAGCACAAGAGTTTTTTTTCGAATCTTTATACATGTGGCGCTCAGATGTAGATTTGGAGAACTACGTATTTAATCTATTCGGACGAGACCTCATATAATTAATTTAGAACATCACTTACAGGTAAGTTCGTCTATAATATTACAATTATTACGTGTCGGTGAACACGATTCGGACTAAATGATTGCGAAACAAATCAAACTCTGTTAGTTTCGTATAAAATATCTTGAAACTACAATTTACTATACCGTTTTATTTCTGCAGAATTCTATGAGTCACCGCAAAAAAATTCCCAGAGTTTGTATAGACGAACGTATTTTTCCCAAGGCTCAATTATCATCAACATCGACAGCGGGAGGCACGGCTACAGAAAAAGTTTTAATTGGAACAACTAACTAGTGACTACGTGGATACCTAGATCTAGGGGGCCGATTTTCAAAATGTTCAGATGAATAGGTAAGGAATGAAAAAGCATAAAATAATTCAATGAATGAAGATTATAGTAAGCATAATAGTTCCAAAATAGTAAATACAGTTTTACTATCACCTAAACGTTCAATCCTCGCAACCGCAAGGAAAATATAAGGAAAACACTTAGAGCCCTTAGAGGTTATGTCCACGTAAATTAATTTTGACAAGGAAGTGTGCCACATGGGTGTCCAATTATTATTTCACCCGACTTCAGCGAGAGGTACTGGTTAATATGCAATAAATATGTGTGAGCTGGGTAAGAAGTCGCGTTGTCTAGCAACAGCCCGACAGAGAAAGCTGCATGCAGCCTGAAACATATCGAAAACCCGATTTCAAAAATTGCATGATTACTTATATTTCCTATACACCGGATATGAATGTACGGGTATAGAAGCTTGAGGAGTAAAAATTGAAGATTTTAATTAAATTTTGTTGCCTTTTTCTTGAACGTTGTTCTTTCTCGCCTTGGGCTTAGGTTTCTCTGTCTCACTCTGTATATGTGTATGCTAGAGGACGACTTTTAGGTACAATTGGTTCCCTTAAGTTAACTGATATTACAGACCGGTTATAGGGTTGGCGCGCCGACGCTTATCTCCCAGGTTTATCGAGCAAGCAAATGTGCGTTTTTACTATGGCGGACAAAAATATTTTCTTCTCTTTACTATTTTTTTCGCCTTCTTCTGGAACAAGCCGAGCAGTTAAACTTATATTTTATTGTGATTCTGTCTCGATACCAAGGTATTTCCTTTTTGACGATGCTTATACTTGAACTTGACGGCTGCCACTTTAAACATGGAATTATCAAAGATGGGTATAATTTTTCACCAAGTAAAATAAGGAATGAGTCATCGTTTGGAGTGGAATAAGACTAGCACACTAAAGCAGCAAGGAAACGGACTAAACGGTAGAGGGTAGAACCATACCTTGCATATTTCTTTGAGTTTTTATAAAGAAAGTTTTTAACAGAATTGTTCATAAATATAGTTTCGTGTTTGGTAGGTGAAACGAAACAATGTTATACTCAAAATATGCATATGGTTAACATACGATTTCTTAATAGCTAGATGACACACATGGAAACGCATTGAATTCTCGGTTCCTGCACAATGTATCTACTTAAATTTATAAGAATAGGAAGTTCTTAACGCAGAAACATGGAGTCAAAATTTCCTGTTGTATTATATTTCAATTTAATGTCAGGTGTGACAGAGCTGGCAGCGCACCATAGGCAACCAGGTGTGCGTTCTTCTTCATGGCTCATGGCCTCTTCATGGCAGAAATTGTGAATACTTACGTACATAGCGTGTGTAAGTTTTTACTTCAACTTTGTTGAATCTTTTTTCATTCTCATACTTTCCTATTTGGATGCGTTAAAGCAAGATAAGCAACTCATTCAAAGTTATTAAACATTCTAAATTAATCTAAAATCGCGTGAACTATAGCTCTGCGCTTATTCATATAAAGTTCGTGACGTTTCCAGTGTGTGTGTATTCTTTCGATGGTTAACAATTCGAATATACGGTTCACTTTGATATAAATTACATTTTCAAGTTTAATACAACAAATTTTCGTATTTTGACATACTTCTTCATTTTCGTTTCCCTTTTGCTAAAAATACATTTACAAATTATGGGAAACTCGTAAACATTTTACCAAATATGCATTCGGCTTTTCTTACTTTTCTTTCAGAACATTTCTGTTCGTAAAGTTGGGAAACAACTTTACCAAGCGTGATGAAACCAATGAAAGGAGAGTTTCTCCGGATGCGCGGAATCATCACTACGAGTCCCCTTCGTACATTTCAAAACTTTACCCGACGTAGGACAGTGCGAACAGGAAACTAGGGATACGATTACAAGGCTCAAGCAGGATCGTCAGAAAGTGCACTGCCCGTTAAGGTACTTGTACAAGTATATGGTAAGAGTTTTCAAACTTTTGCCTCTCATTCCATTTTGTCACAGTCTTATACGGTCGTCGGGCTAGTCGCTCCCTTGGCAATCTAGCTGCACCAAAAAAGTCCCATGAGCCCATGGTAACCAATATCCAAAGATATTCCATTTATTCTGTATCATGAACAAGCATATCCCTTTTTGCATTTAACAATGGTAATATCTTCAAATAATACATTTGTTCGTGCGTCAAACTCGCACTCACCAAAAATCATCAGTTCCAACTCCTTTCGCATGATTCCTCATCACATATCGAATCAAATATATGTGACTTCCAACTTATGTTTAGTTAGTTGTAAAAAATCCTAATCCTAATGTTATCCTGGGCTTGGTACTATTACAAACGTTTACAGGCTGAAGGCCCTCGTGACTGGACCCACATAGATATATATGGTTAATGACTAATGAATAGCCAAATTTTGAAACATTAGAAAAAAGTATAAGTACCAAAACGTCCATACGAATTAACGTCTCCCGACTCCGAAGGAGTGGTTTCTTGTCCTGAATCGGGAGTCTTAAAATTAGCTTCAGATTAGATCTTCTAGTCTAGTGCTTTAATTAAAAAAATAATGAAACTCTTAATTATTTCGTCTTGAAGATGTAACCCGCTTTCTTTTTTTGATCTCGTTTTGAATTTTTTCAAGAGCAAAACAAGAATTCTTGAAAATAAAAATGAGGGATCTCTTGAAACCATATATTCATATTTGATAGTACAGAATTGATGAACAGTTTCTGCTTTCCGATCAAAATTAATTCCACGATGGAAGAGGTTTACGGAGTCTTCTTCAAGGTCGGAAAGTTGCACGGTGCTACTCTTACCGAGTATTTCAACATCAATTTCCAGATTTCCACATATATAATTAACCATTACATTAACCATGGCATGAACATTATGTTCTTTGGCTTTGGTTGCTCATTAATTTAGGGATTGTTGAAATGGTAGCAAATATCTTGCAAACTATCAATCTCACGAAGAAATTGTAACAAACTGAAAAATACTTTCGAACATTAAGTATTGATAACAAATTTTGATTTTACCATGAAACTGTCCATAAAATCAATATTTGGCCAGTTATTTGCAAACCAAGTAAAGGTTTTTCCGTTGACTGACGGTTTTGCTCATTTTCACACCTGATATTAACTAGAGAATTATCTAACTAGATATAAAGTACGTTTCTTGGTCTCGCCCAATTAAATTCCAGAATTCATTACTTTCGGTATATTGGCCGGAAAGTAAGAAGGGAAACAAAAAATTACAAAATCTGAAGGGTTTCCTTTGTAATGAATCCTGAAACCATATATTTTCAGAAAAAGCTTAGTTTGGAAATGGTTTGGAAATGATTGCATATAAAATTATTACTATCATTAGTTTGATTGTAATTAGTGATACCACGCAGGGTAAAACTATCAGATACACTAACTACTCTTACTTCTGTGAAAAACCTTCTGAATTTTAGGTGCTAAGGTTCTAGTTGTTGACTTCAAGACGCAGCTTATATAGTTTTAATTGGAAGAAGAGCATTAATTCCACTTAAATTCTTCGTAAAAGCATACAAGGAAAATGGGAAGCACTTAAACACCTCTACAGTCAAATGGTTGTGCCATAAAGACAAGACCGCGCTCGTTACGTGTCCTAATAAGGTGAGTTAATTTGGAGAATATTAAATATATGTGTATGTGTATTTTCGTTCGTAAGAGAAAGGTGAAGGAAGCCAAGGACGATAAAGATTTCGATTAACGTTGTTGTTGCAATTAGGACAAAACCTTTAGAAGCACCAGGACTCAAAGGTAAAGCGAAAAGCGAGTCATTATAATAATCCTCGGTTACCACAAGACATCCTTTATTACTTCTTTGCTTCACGCCCGCGGTGACTAGTTATCTTGTAATGTTCAGGAAAGGTTGTCCTATTTTGATAAGGTACTGCTGCTGACTTAAATTTTTGTAATAATTTTTATAACAAAATTTAAAAACAAATAATTTTTTGAATTTCAAGTTATAAGTAAAAAATTGGGTTGAGTATACGCAACCCATATATAACTTTGACATTATTCACAAATAAATCAGTACAGACTCGTACCGCACAACTTTCCGACCATATTCACTACGACTTCGTGGAACTGTGCAATTATGAAAGTAATTTTGATGGGAAAGTGGAAATTGTATAGAAATTTAATCGTGTCAAAATGTATAACCATTCTTATTTCTACTTTCCGAGTAAAATTATTTTCACGATCAGAAAGTTCCATGAAATCTTATAGAGAATAGGGTAGGAAAGTTGTGCGGTGCCAATCTATATCTTGCGGACTAAATAGTACCAGGGTGATTGAAATTCGAAATTGAAAAATAAATTGTTAGATTATCACTTAAATTTAAATATACATTTCAAAACTGCAGATAAAATACATGCGAAATAGTTAGCCAGAAACTTGTAAATACTTATTGTTTGATGATAAAGACGTCACGTCGTCGAGTAAGCATAAGCAAGTTAGCATGTCAGTTGTGGTTTGGGCGTTTGATAAACAGTCTTCGACACATTGCCGTCGACAAATACTTTATCTGGTTGCAAGAACTTTTTTACTTCATTCGCGACACTTACTTATCTGCTCTTGAGAGGGATTTATTGCTATAAATCTTGGTAAAAAATTACCTACTAATGTCCCTCTATATCTAGGGAAAGGAAAGCGAAAGAGATACCTATTGGTATAGAACACCCGAGCAGTGTTGGTATAACAATTAATTAAAGAAAGCATTGCGTGAGGAATAAATCTCCAAGTAGAGTTTTACCAAGTCGTGTTTAAAATAATTGAAACGTGTGTTTTTGTATGGGTGAATTGAACCGCCACCATCGACACGCCCATTGAAAGTTGTACTTATATGTACACTTTTCCCAGTATTTTCTCGTCTTACAAAGTTTCAAGTCATGTATTTAAACAAGCAAGTAAAGAAGTAAAATGCCAGGAACAATGAAAGCGTAGCAAGTGAGTAAGTAATACGAATCGTGGGGAATTTACTATACACTTTCTGTTATCTGTTACGAGTAGGTTATTTATAGAGTTGCGGTTTTGTGCGTGTCGTAGCACTCTGTGACACCGATATTCCGAGAATATATTCCCGTATCGGCGGTACGAAACGGTTTCCAACGCTTTCTAGTGACAAGGATGACATCGGAAATTTGCTGCCGCCTGCCGCTCCTAGAGAACTACAAGGGATGTGACCCCTCCCTTTTAATGCGATGCATATGTTGTTTTCCAGGATCCACTTTATGACAATCGACTGGCTTGTGTCGAGATAAGTGCCCGAAGGTCGAAGACGGGACGCACATTGATCGAATTGAATCTCAAATATCACCTGACTATCGAGCAATCCGAGCTTCCAATTGCGTCATTTTGCAATGTTCTTCCTTTTTATTTCACTGCTACAACAGCTACGTCGAATTTCACGCCAAGGTCGTCGCATTTTATATTCCCCAAATGGGTATTTCTGTGCGTATACGTATCAGAACCTTCCGCAATCTTTTTACTTTCAGATCGTATACCGAAGTTATAAAAGGAAAGTAATTGCTTCACGTCAAAAATGTATGGGCTGATATTCTGACATATCGGCATTCCAAATAAATTCGTATCTAAATCTCATTGTGGAACTAATTTTGGTAAGAAAATTGATTACATATTGATCAGCCTAATTAGGTATGTAGAAAGTTATACGCAATTTTAAGTTCTGACGATTTGGGACTGGCCGGTTGCGTTTAAGTTGAGGAATAGCTATGGCCAAACATAAAACTTCACTCCGATAGGTTACTTGGTTTGGCTGGAAGTTTGTTAACAGAGCCACACGCACAAACACTTCACTCCAAAAACCAATTTTTCAGAGTAATGAGATATGTCAAAATCTGGACAAGTAATAATTGGCATAAACTAAAACCATTACTTTATATATTGGTCCCGAAGTAAAGAGAGGGTTCGGAATAAATAAATCGGTACGGGTCGCACCGCAAAACTTTCAATTATGTAGTTTGATCGGGCATTAGAAATTGTGCAGAAAACAAGTGAAATCAAAATGTACATATACTTTTTGATCCAAATTAGCTTCACAGTCGGAACGTTGTGCAGTGCGTTACTTACTGATTTATTTCTAATATTCTGAACATGAACCATTGGAATCTATATTCAACACGGTGCACTTTTTAACGATCTCCCATAAGGATTTACAAGGTATAATCTTTAGGTCGTATTAATGGGTCTGTTGCTGCAATATTTTGTAACATAAAAAACCATAAAATTAATTTGTATCATTTTTGGCTCTTAAAAGTTTTTAAAAGGATTGAAAATAAATTATAGAAAATTGAAAATTATGATTTCTTTGTTAGATAGACAAAGTAACAATTGTGATACACACACCCAAGCTGTAACTTTGATTATGAACCATAAAAAATTCAAAATGTTCTTGAATTTCTTTTCAAGCATTAACCAAGAAGCACATTTAGGAAGGCTTATTCTCACAGTATTTTTCATTCGCAATTAATATTTTTATCCGCGACGACCACATAAAACAGCGATTACTATGTGTGTATGCAGGCACATATGACAGACATTATCACCACTCGCGAATTATGAGCTTAACACGAGTCAATTAT